>CAKAOI010043340.1:0-15000 GCA_916701655.1 Sebastiscus albofasciatus | reverse complement strand
TGGCACATCACTTAATCCTTCCCCAGTAACTAGGATAAGCCACCAGTCTTATCTTTCCTTCTCCCCCCCCTCCCTCGTTCATTCCCTCACTCT
The DNA here is from genome assembly GCA_916701655.1 of Sebastiscus albofasciatus. Classification (NCBI taxonomy): domain Eukaryota; kingdom Metazoa; phylum Chordata; class Actinopteri; order Perciformes; family Sebastidae; genus Sebastiscus; species Sebastiscus albofasciatus. Next base: position 14,907 of record CAKAOI010043340.1, on the reverse strand, counting down.
TTCTTTCCTCGGGAAACTATTGTCCCTGTCCCCATCACACCCTCCACACCCCTCCCTCTTTCATTCTTATTATTACCCTCCTCAGCCCCAGACTTTAATGCCTCATTATTCTGTATTTAGGGCCGGGAATCTTCTCTTGCGCCGGCAGTATAGGGGCTAACATAGATTCTGCATTTCTTTGGTTTCTTTATTGCCAGGCTGTGCACAGGATTTGAGAGCAGCTTTCCAGGAGAAGAAGGATTGCGCTGCCATCGACAATCATGCTGCCGGCTCGAGGCAAGGTGTGATATTTTTGATGTTATGCCAGGAAAGCGTCGCGACAACTACCCCCTGGGAATGGAGCAACAGGTTTAGGAGTATCTGAGGTTGCGTTGAGTTGTAGACGTGGTAAATATGTGGTTTGCTGGCAGTTTAAGCAGCAGCCAAGTGTAATGTATACTATCCTAACGTTCTCCAATTCATATACGCCTAAATGTTAGATGCCCTTATGTCTGGGCTTACTAATAATAAGGCATCAATTTGAAATCAAAGCAACTTTGCTCATCAGACAAAAGAAAATTCAGATAACATTATTTTTAGAGCATTCTGACAAACTTGCTAGTGTTAAATGCATTATATTTCATTCCATCCATTTTCACCCCTCTAACATAACATTCTTCTGTTCCCCTTCTCCCTTTTTTTATTCATTGTCCATTGACTTTCATTTTCCCCACATTTGCTTTTAATGCTGCGTTCCCATTTACCACAGAAATTGGAAGTCACAGCTGGGAATGACGTCACACCCGAGTTGACGTGTTCCAGTACAACAAGTTGGAAAATTTAACGGAGTTTCCTGTTGGAGTCGGAGTTTCAATTTGTGCAGTTCTCTGTTCAGATGGACAGTAAAAGGTGTGGGGGGATTTTGTGTTAATTTGTTGAAATTCTCATCCCGACACCAACCAAAAATGAAAAAATCAAATGCTCTGATAAAAAAAAAGAAAATACAGCTGTGAGTACTAACAATGGCTGTGTTCATTGTTTAAGTTCATAATGATAATTTTGGGGGAGTGGCTTTGGAGGGAGGCCTGAATGGAGGGACGTGTTGCCGACTTGGTCACTTTCTCTCTAGATTTAGGGACTTTAGGAGCTAGTGCTGCTAGCTGCTAAAGCTGCTAGCTGCTCATTTTTAAAATCTAGTGCACCTTGCTAGTTTCTCAGCATTACCAACCATGCCTTTTAAAATCAGTATGATGCCCTTGTGTGACTTTATCTGCAATTAAGGGCACAGGTATAGAAGCTCAAAGGGTGATGGGATGCACTTTTCAAGAAGATGAATGAGTACGAGTTGTGCTTACAGAGATAATGTCCTCTCTTAAACTGGACTCATGGCAGCTGTAAAAGCCAGGTTGTTCTACCAGGGTATGCTTGAAACAGACTAGTTTGTACAAATCGTCATCCAACCAAAAGGCAAAAGTTGTTCTTCTTGATCTGCACTTTGGGTGAAAAGCTTTCTGTCATAGAAAGAATCGAGATGTGATGAATAGTACAAACGCACATAACGAATCACTTTCAGACGGTCTCTCCTGAAATGTATTCATGGGGTTGCACTCATTCCTACACATAAAAAGTGACAAAAGCAACTGGACAGGCACTTTGTGTGAAGCATACTGTCACCTTATGACTCTGAACACTGACCATTTGACACACTTATAACACACACTTATTTTTCCTTCTCCATACTCACTCCATCACTCGCACACTCACACACAAACGTAGTGTCAATAATGGCAGGGTGCTGTTTGTATAATGATCCTATCTTTCCAGATTGACGGGGTGCTATCGGCTTTGTCTGTCACACAAAGAGAAGAGATGCAGTGTGAGTACAAGTGGATCACCCCTACGCACACACACACACACACACACACACACACACACACACACACGTGCACACACACACACACCGAACCCCTCTATCATGGCGTCCTCACATAGACTTCCTGTGTCAACAGAAGCTTTGATTAACCGGGGGACAGGCACTAGCCTTTGTATCGCTCGGACAAAAGCGGCGTTACATGGTGAATTTCTATTGCAGACGGCACGCCGCAAGTTTGCAGCAGTGAAATTATGTGGCACGGACCGGCACAGCATGAAAGCTGTAAAAAGAATATTTGATTTTAATACATCAAATCATTTTTTTTCCTTTCAACCCTGCTGCTTTGTTTTTCCGCTCCTTGTTTGTGATTAATACTCGGAAAGAAACAGTTAAAAAAAAAAAAAAAAAAACTCCATATGTGCCGTCTCTCATCTTGTAACTTCGACGAGGACTCATCTAGAGAACATAAATTAAACACAGCCAATTTCCCTCCCCACTGACAGTGTGATTTTACCTTAAACTTCCAATTAGCTGCCTTCACTTTAGCTATCCATCACTCTCCAGCACGGCTTTCGCTACCCACCACATGATGTACATCAGCCACACTGTGATCAATTTAACTCTGATGATAGGCATGTGGGCTGTATCCATCAAACCCGGCTATTTATGACAGCAAAAGGAAATTAATATTTAGCTGCTTTTGTGCACAGAGCCGGATGTGACGTGATGTCTGAGAGTGCACACGAGTTTGTGGATGTTGTGTGTGCGCTCACTCCCCTGAAGGCAGGAAGTGTGTGTGTGTAGTAGCAGATAAGTGACAGGGTTAAGGACCTCTGAATGATGCCCTCTGCCTCTTTACCTGCTGGCAGGGTGTCTGCCAGGTGAGAAGCTGGCCAGAGCCAACAGGGCAACTGAATGCCAATCAGCAGTGGCCTGCAGGTCATGTGTGGTCAACTTCTGTTAGAGGAGGAGGAGGGTGTTGACGCTGTAGTGTGGACTTTGTAATGTTTTAATGAGCTTTGTGTGGGTGTAACTGCATATTAGACTCATGTGGGACGTAGTTGACAGGGTTCTGGTGGAGGCAGGAGACTGATTTGGACTCTTGGTATGAGAAGAAAGGGAGTTGTCTGCTGAGGCATCAATGAAAGCTTGGTTCTGCCCATAGATGGCAGCATTACACTCCTCCGTCCGTGTGTCACACCCCTCTTACAACCGTTTCATTGCAGCACAGTAAAGACTTTCTCTCTGACACTGTTGATCCCTAAAGGGAAATTTGATTTCCAACCTCACAAGGCGATCAATGCAGGTTGTAGTCCTCCTGGAACTGTCTCAGTTTCCTGCTCAAGGACACTAAGGCAGGCCAGGTTCCCTGCTGTCACTGGGCTGCTTAGTAAACCAGGTGCGATTTCGACAGATTTTAACCTGGGTTCATTATAAACTGACTGAAAATGTACCATATATTATATATATATATAATAAAGTGACTGTACGTTCAGTTAAAATATATATATATATTATTACACTATTAATCTTGGTACCATTTTATAGTGGTCATTACAACAGAAGTTATGTTCCTTTTTCCAGAGAAAATCCAGTAATTCTGCCCTAAAAAATATCTATGAAATATCTAGGACATCTCTGGGACACTTTGCCTCCAAACGTCACCTTCAACACACACACACACACTACCTCCCAACATCAGCAATCAACTCTGAGCGGTGAGGACAGTACGACGGAGAATGCAAGTAGTACAAATAGTACCTCTGTTACAGTGTCTGTGGCTAATTTGACTCCCTCCCTACCAACCATTTACATCCCCTATATTCTGTCACTCTCTGCTGTCTCTGATAACTATTTCTTGAATACTATGAATTCTGGGTGACCATTAGATGTTGTATCTTGGCATTATAAATGTCCGAAGCACGATAGACAGAGCTGTGCTCCGGCTGGTGGGCGGTGCTTGGTATTTCGTCAACTGATCCCAACATGGCTGCCGGGTGACAAACTTTCTCATTTTACAGCTAAACAGTACACTACGAGATGTTTCTGAAAACATTTGAGGCGAGAAATAGACATTACAGTAACAGAATATTGATTCATATTTGATCAGCGCTGCCTAGTTTGACCGTTTGGTCAGAATTTTGCGAGTGATTGACAGCTGCTCAGAGACGGCAAGGCTCCAGCTCGGCTCTGATTGGTTGTTTTCCTCTGGTCTGTGAAACCTTGCAGATGCCATTAGGAGCACTAGAGGACACAGAGGCACATGATTTTTTTTCAGACTATCTGTTTCATGCAGGATATAGTGACCGTTTAATAAAAATAACTTTTTAAAATCATATTTGCTCCATTTCTACCCACTGCAGCTTTAAATTAAATGTATTTCTTAGCTGAAGTCACTGCGCCCGGCCAACAAATAGTCTGACACATAACCCAACGTACACTTTGGTTTTTGTACAGCTTAAACACACAAGATATGCCATGTTAATTAATAAGCATAAGAGCCAGGCTAACTGTTTCCCTCTGTTTCCAGTCTTTATGCTAAGCTAAGCTAAGCTAACCGGCTGCTGGCTCCATCTACATATATACCAGAGAGTGATGTTAATCTTCTCATCTAACTCTCAGCGAAAAAGCAAATAAGTGTATTTCCCAAAACGTTGAACTACTCCTTTAAACCATGAGGACTGACTGATTGGCACACGCACACACCGGCACACAGCCTCCATAAACTGGGTCACACAATCTGTTGTACAGATGCCTCTACATTCTGTTTACTATCACGACCCATGAAATTGATTCTTTTTATCTGTATGTTTGTGAGCGTTTTCACGGCGTGACACAGGTTGCTCTCCCTCTTTCCCTCCATGCCCTCGCCATACAGTACCTGGTACGTCTGTGTTGTGTGCGAGATACTCATTTCATGGTTCATTTGTCGCCTCACGAGCTCCGTTAATAAACAAGACCCTTTGTTGCCGGCGTCTCTCTGACACCCCCCTGTGTGTCGACTGTCAGGCGACTTGTCTGCGGCTCTCGGTGTGGGATTAGGTGAGGCGTCACGCTCATCAGCATCATGCCGTCGTGTCGATAGTGAGGAAAAATACTGTCAAACTCATTACCAATTTCACCATCGCCCATTTAGGGATTATAACTCCTTCCACCAACAAATCAGTAAATCTTATTGTTCTCGGATTGTGCGACAATGGATTTTTTGAATTGAAAAATGGTGCATTTTTCTATGAACGTAATCACGGGAAACAGTTTTTTTTTCCTGCCTGTGTTATCTGTCTGTCCATGTGTCTGTCTATCTGATTAAAAAAAATAAAATCCATAAGAATTGCTCAACGGCAGGGTTCATCTCCCATCTGCCCAGAATGCACCTGTGATGGGAGAGAGCGGCGCTAACACCTGAAGCACGCACAAAGGAAGGTACTTTTTTCCATTAAACGTCTCTCCAAGTATTTTCCGTCTTTCAAGGATCTCTGCGAGGCTGCCGCGGTCATTTTTTCTCAAAAACTCTCTGTAAAATTATTCTCTTTCATAGCAAGCTTGTGGAAAGCTTTGAGGAAGATGCACAAAGGAACAGTTGGCATAAATGTGACTATAATAATAGCTTTGATGATTCATAGAGTAGTGTCGAGTATTTTTTAAACATGTTTTTTACAAATTTGTTTAATAAACTAAAGCAGACACATTCATGATGATGAAGAGGATACCACTGTAATTCGTATTATTTTCACTTTATGCCACACTCTCTATTAAAAAGCTGTTTCCTTGGAGCCTAACATTGAATATTGAGTTTATTTTTTCCACTCAGACAGCATGAAGGAGTGTTTATATGTTGTGTTATTAAAAGGGAGAGAGCTGAGACAGTGACTAATCTATTTCCTTTCACACACAGCAGCCAGTAATCACTGTTCTATGGAGCTGCTCACTCATCCATCCATAATGTTATCAAGACACATTATCTGTGTGTGTGTTTTTTGCGAGCGCTTATGTGTGTCTTCTGTGCACTTGTGTGTGTTTTTTTAGGGGGGCTTTGTAAGCAGGTGTTAAACATGCTTGTGTGGGCATTTTTGGTGTGCGTAAGAGGGCACATTGGTGTTTCTCAGAATTTGAAAACTGCGTGTACCTTTGTGTCAGATCCAAATGCAACACGTTCTGCCCGCAGCCTGTGGCTCGGTCTCACATTGTCAGCTAGCGGAGGTCACACTCTAATGTGTGAACATCAGATGAAGCTTTCTGCTTGGACAAGGCCACAAAGACACGTCTCCCAGCTGCTTTTCTTTACCGGGTCTGACTCACTGTGCTGCCACCAAGGTCTCTATATTATCTATCAGTGTGACAGTTTGCAGTGCTGTGGATATTGTAAATATGTAAAAGCTGATATTAGTGCATATACAGGTGAATCACTTGTGATTTGGATTGAAACGCACAAGCCAGGGATGGATGTGTTGGGATGCAGAGGGGATGACGGTCACAAACAAAAGGAGGATCTTTCAAAAAAGTGAGGTAATGTTGTAAATCAGGTGCATCAGGGTGCTGTGGTCAGTGTCACATCTTGTGCCGAGGTTTGGATCCTTTCACAAAAGGAAACTGATGAAGATCTGAAGGAAAATGCACGCCTACTCTAGTGACGTGCTGGCTTGCATGTAGATGGTAGCTAGAATGTTAACATATTGACGTTGGAGGTCTTTTTGGATATGAATAGCCTCTTTATGGACTCTATATTCACACTGATGACAACAACAATATGTTGATTAATCAAATTAAAAGATTGCATTCCCCACCTTTGTGAAAGAAACATAAGAAGTGGAGACGTGTAGTCACCGTGACATCACTCATTGGTTTGTGGACTGCCGTTTTGAAGCCTTGAGTTTGGCATTTTGGCCGTCGCCATCTTGGTTTTTGCAACCAGAAGTGACACGAGAGGGTGGAGCTGAGTACAACCGAATGCTGAATAAGACATTTTTAGGCAACCAAAAGGTTAAAATTAACTTTCATGAACCGAAAACAGACTGGACAACGCCGTGGCAGTGACCTGTCAATCACAAGGTAGCCACTCCCTAAAGCATCCTCTGCTTTATGGTCTATTTGACTCTAAATGGGACCATAATTTACTAGATGAACATCATGCTGCATTGAAGAAGAATTGAAACTAGTGATTGAGACCATAAACTCATGTTTACAATGTTTACTGAGGTAATAAATCAAGTGAGAAGTAGGGTCATTTTCTCATAGACTTCTATACAATCAGACTTCTTTTTGCAACCAGAGGAGTCGCCCCCTGCTGGCTATTAGAAAGAATGCAAGTATAAGGCACTTCAGAATTGGCTTCACTTTTCAGACCCGGAGGTTGCCCACAGGAAAAAAGAAAAGAACCACCATTTTCCCTCATTTTCTGATTCATTCTTTATTAGATGTTCTCTGTAATCTGCTCTCTATCTGCTGTTTGTGTTTGTTTGGAGAGATGACGTGTCAGACAGTGATCCTCGTAAGAGTGTCAGGACCTTGACCTCCACGTGTCCCCAGCTCTGTTTTACTACCCCTCCCCCTGCTAGCACCTACACCTGTCATCACTCATTAGGCAGTATGGCAAACAACGCTGCAGGATGTATTCTCGTTCTCTCATTGACCTCTCTTTCACCAACATATATATACATGATGTACAGTACTGTCAGTAAACCTCTCCCCTTGAATTTCTCCTGATTTTGAAGAGCAGCTGCGCTGTACTGACATGGTTGGAGAGAATTCACTGTTGATCGGCTGTAAGCCAAGACAAGCATATAAGCTGGAGGTAAGACTAGACTTTCAATATGTATGTTTTTCAGTGCAGTTTGGTTCAGGATTTTAGCATTTGCACTTAAATCCATTCGCTCATAGAAAAATATCAGCCAATTAGACTGTTGTCAGGCTGTTAAATAGGCATTATCAGTCGCTATAAGCCCCATAGGTGTGGGTCAATAGGGGCTTACTACACCCACTAGTAGGTTTTTATCATTTATTCACATGGTAGATCACCGAAAGAAGGTATAAAAGAACACGACAGCGATCTCTAGTGACCATAGTAATTATGACTGGAGCAGAAGAGGAAGTCAGGCCCTGTAGTATAGAGAGTATGAAGGGTTGGAGGTTGGGGATGATGGATAAAACACAGGGTTTTCACCCAGGAGACTGGAGTTTGCATCCTGTGTGAAACCAACAATGTGTAGCTGTCTTTGTGTTAATAGTTATTTTAACCCAAAACACAATGTTTTTCCCTAAACTTAACTGTTTTTTGTTTTTTTTGCCTAAACCTAAAGAAGTTATACTTTTATTTCCTAAACCTAAAGATGTCTTTTTGTTTGTGTTCAAAAACTGATGTTTCATTCAGTTTTACAACATCTCAGAACGTGTTGCTTTTAAGTTTCACTTTCACTTTTACAACGGAGTAGGCGTAGTAGGCCCCTACTGACCCACATCTATGGTGCTTATAGCGACTGATTTAATGGCCTGATAATGGTCGAATCGGGTGCAAATATGGATATCAAAACATCTCCTACAAACACATTACATAAATAGAAGATGCAAAGCAAAATCATGTCATAAAATGTATTCCATACAGTAAAGGGCTGCATTAGGGAATAATCCAAATTGTCCAAATCCCAAAGATATTCAATTATGTGATAGAAAACAGAGAAAAGAAGCTGGAGCGGTAACACTTTATAACACAGCCCACAATTTACAGTGTCATTTTGTTATATAAATCACGTACCAATAGAATACTAACCTGTTTCTACTGGTACTTAAATGCAGATACAGAGGAAAATAAGACTATGGAACCGGGAACATTGAAGCTACATCGTTCACAAAAAACCCACATATGATTAACATTGATTATCAATATTGTCAGCAGTTTATTTTACATGACAAATTGATTAATTGACTAATCAATTCAGCACTTATTACATACATTTATATCACATTTCATGCATGTGTAATAAATAGAATTTGTAAATGTCAGCCTCGCCCAAAAATAGGGATTTTGAGCCATACAACATATTTCTGACAGAGGGTCACAGCAGCAGGCAGGTCTTAGGTAAGGTGCAGAAATATTTGGGTGAATGGTTGGTGAGTCATACGCTGGTTCTCCTGCAGCCCCTGTCTGTATATTGGAAAGCAGGCTGTGCTCCTTGACTCATTCCTCTCTCCCTGGGGAGTCCTCTCTGTCAGACTGTAGGGGAAATTGACCTGTGAGTAAAGCGGGCATTTTGGGGAATGGTTATTTATTGAACTGGGAGAGAGAGGAGACTTTATGATTCACTGACGGGCTCAGTCACACACACCCAAACACAAACACACACCCAGATGCACACACACAAATACAGATGTTCTGTATTGCTTTGTGAGAGAACTTTTTATGAAAAGAGTTGAAGTATTGAGACAACTTCAAGCGCCGAATGTATCAAGGTTCTTTTTCTCTCTTATTCTCTGACTCACAAAGGAGCTTTCTGTTGGTACAATATGATCCGGTCTAGTCAGTGTAAGTGGTACTCAGGTGTCTGTAATATGTTTTCACCACGTTTTGTTTCATTTAACTTCATTTTGAAAACTGTAAACTGTATCAGCAAAAACCTTTCAGGAGCCAAGAAATGCTCCAATTGAATTTATCCAGTTGGGGTGGAAAGCAAAGGATGGACAATGTTTCATAGCTACATTAGAAGGAAGGATGTTAGCTTTGTACCAGAATTCTGAATTGCATCTCAAATCTCTTCAATAATGCAGTGAAACTGAAATGGTAATTTAGTCTGATTATCAGGCTAAAAGTAAACACAGATGAAAACAAATCAGCAAATTGGATTCATGAGGTTTCCATCCAATATCAGTCATTTATAACTGAACAAATTGTGTCTTGTAATAGATAACAAATGATTTCAAACAGCAGATACAGATCAACATTATCTTTCATTTGAAGTCGAATTTCTGGTTCACTAGTGAATGTAAGTCCAATATTTAGTCTATTTAGCTCTGTTTTGGTCTCCACCAACTCAACTTTAGCTGCTAAATGCTCTACTCGCTAACTTTGTCTGCTATTTAGCACTGGACGAGTATAGTGTGCAGTGGATTTATCAGAGCTTCATTGAAAACAGCTGCCTGCTGCAGCTGGAAACAATGCTGAGATGTGAAAAGGAATCAAAACAGTAACGTTGCACACCTCAAAACCAAAACATGTAGCTAAAAGATGCTAAAATGCTCCACAGAGCTAAGGGGAAATGCTGAGTTGGTTGATAATTATCTGTAGTTTTGTCACTAAGTGACCACTTTCACATTAAACACAGTCATTTTATCCAATCGTGATTAAAAAAATACTGATTAATGCAGCTTTAAGAGCTTTAAATATTTTAGTAATAACAGATTTAGACAATATACAGTGAGCAATTTGGAAATTGGAAGTAACACATGAACATGTAGACATCTATGGGGGCTACAAATGTGTTTAAAATCAAAACAGACGTCTCAAGATGGCAGATATTGAAAACATGATCCCCTTGATTCTTGCTCTACAACATTCAACCACCCAAACTGAACAAAGAAACACTGAGATGCCTCGAGAGCATTTCATGATACCGTTCTTTGAGAAACACACAAACGCACCCCACCCAGGCCAGCAGTCCAGCTGATCTGATGCTTAGCGACATGACCTTCATGTCTTGCCCAGCACCATGGAAAGCCCCCCGGGTGCTCTCGCTCTCTACCTCACCTCCCCCCACCCACCATGCTGCCTGTTTGGGGCTCTCCCTGCTCTGGTCTGGTACCTACTGTCACTTGCTATTCGGAGACAACACGCGGGCACAGCTACCCCACAACACACAGGTGCAGCCGAGCGTGATTAAGACACACAAAGTCATATATGCACACTCAACCATGCACACAAATGACAAATATGAATAATCAAAACACCCACACAGGTTGGTTTTGAGAGTAAATATCAAGGGCACACAGGTTGGAGGAGGGTGTGGACGAATGTGTTGTTAGTTTATTGGTGTTTACTGTGTGATAAGTGAGTGTTCTGTAGAGATATAGTGTCGTCTAAGGTGTTACAGAATATTTAAGTTAAGGTTGTGGTGATTTTTAATGTTGTGATCGTCAATTCTCTTTAAACGCACTGTCGCTGATGTGATGTGAATCAACAGGACATGAGGAGTAGGAGGTGGTGTAGGACCTGCCACACCCTGGTTTCCTGTTGGTGGTCATGGTCACGGTCTGTCTGTGTGTCTCCTAACAGGCAGGAATGTAATCAAGCACCGAGCTGTCCTGTCCTGACGTGAACTGGCCACTTACGATCCTGAAGACACGCTCGCTCTGACAGCTTACATTATAATTCATGAGGTGGATGCTAGTCTCCTCCACACACACACACTCACACACACCATATTTAACCTTTGGTGCTCGTCGACACAGCATTGAGATTTTTACTCTCCTCATCTCACAGTGTATAGTCGCACAGCTACAAAGACAAGCCCTGCAGCCTGCCTGCGTTATTGCTGCAGATCGTTTTTCCTCACCGCACGAACAACATAATCAGTTGATTTGCTCTGTTGTTAATGTGAAAGACTTCAGTTTTATCTGTGGTGGTATCTGGAGTGGTCCATCAACTTTTGACCTGGTAAATTGTGTATTGCTGTGCTACTGATTCTCATAGTAAAATGTTGATTTGATGTGTGAGATTACTATCAAATGCTAATCTTGAATTAGCCTGCTTTCTAGCCATCCTAGCGCCGCGGCTCTAGGGATAAAAATGTCCTTCTGTCTGAGATATGGATTGCCATTAAACACATTCATGTTCTCCTCAGGATACATTTTTTAAGATGTTGCTTAACACTTAACTTTTCATAGCGCCATCATCAGGTCAAAATTTGTATTTATCCAATACAGTGGGCAACTCCGGGTCTGTAAAGTGAAGCCACTGCTGAAGCGCCTTTAACGTGCATTCTTTCTAACAGCCAGCAGGGGGCGACTCCTCTGGTTGCAAAAAGAAGTCTGATTATATAGAAGTCTATGAGAACATTATCCTACTTCTCCCTTGATGTATTATCTCAGTAAACATTGTAAACTTGATTTTATGGTCTCAATCGCTAGTTTCAAATCTTCTTCAATACAGCATGATGTTCATTTAGTAAATTACGGTCCCATTTAGAGTCAATCACTCTGGAGGTTTGTTACAGCCTCACAGAGCTGCTAGCATGGCTTTAGACTAACTTAACTTGTTGCCATTCCTCAAAAGCATTAATGCACTGCAGGAGGTATTTTACTGTGAAGCAGCTGCAGACATGCAACATATACAAATGTCTTAGCTCAGAATGCTAACTAGCTTGAGTTGATGTATTTTAATACATTTCAGTACTTATTTGTTGTCCAATTAAACCAGAATATTGTTCAATGCATACTGAACATGTAAGATGATTTTAATGCAGTCCAATAAGTAGAAAATAAGTTGAAAGTTACTTTTTTATACACAGCAATCACACAAACTGCCACAAACTGCCAAGCTGCCTTTACACAAGAACCAAGTAGGCTCTCTCTGATTTTTCTTTTCCACCTTTGTGGCAGATCTATTCGTGACTGTGAAGAGGGAAAAGTTATACACCGTGATGTTGCTTTTCAATGTAGTCAGCCATGAGAACATGCCACAAAGGGTATAAAAATAATCAGAAATTCTGTCAGTATAAATAAATGGAGCCTCAGATGTAGAAGCCGGCGCTGGTATGTGAGGTTTTCAACAGGACAGGAACACAAACACAGCACGTCAACAATGACAAGAAAAAAAAAAACCAACACCCACAAAACAACCTTAGAACATTTCTGTTCGTTTGGTCGTCCTCTGCTTCTTTTTCTCTCCCCTTTGCTGTCTGTGTTTCCTTTACTGACTCTGTATGAGAAACTTGAATGTTGCTCTGTCTGAAAGGAGAAGCCTGTGGTTCCTGTGTGTGTGTGTGTGTGTGTGTGTGTGTGTGTGTGTGTGTGTGTGTGTGTGTGTGTGTGTGTGTGTGTGTGTGTGTGTGTGTGTGTGTGTGTGAGTGAGAGAGTGCGTGCGTGCGTGCGTGCGTGCGTGCGTGCGTGCGTGTGTTGGCCTCTCAGGGTGTGTGTGTTTGAGAAGTGGAAATGCACTTTGGTCCGCAAGCTTATTAATGCATGCATCTCCCTGTGACACATCCGTCTGGGGGAAAGTCCAGGTCAGATTCACACAGATTATCTGTTTTTCTTTGAGGGTTAGAAAAACTTGTTTTTGCATCAGTGTCTGTTTTCCCTCTTGGTTTAGGAATCTCGGAGGTTTTAATTTGCGAAATCCACTGACCAGAAAAGCTTAATTGTTCCACAGCTGTGCTGAAATGTTTTTTTTAAAAATCCTTCCTTTGCAATGAGAATGAGGCCAGTGTGAGGAAATTCCCTGGGTTTGTGCCTTTGCTGGAATAGATAGCTGGAATAGATAGCCGGATAACGTCTGCGCTATCCAATCTGACCTCAAACGACCCAGCACATTATGGTGTGTTATTCACACACGTTCACACGCACACAAAGTTGAACTGAAAACATGGTTTAAAAAAAAAAAAACAACTTGTTCCAGTTCTTCTGGACACAGAGTCCACGGAAGTGCTAGACATCGCCAGCGGACTTAAGAAAACGGTTGTGGGTGTGTGTGTGTGCGTGTGTGTGTGTCAATCAGTCGGCCTGTCTTTGTGTGTCTGGTTATCTACAGTATGTGTGTGGGCGTGTTTGAAGGAACCAGGAGTGACTTGAATATGTGAGAAAGTATTCACAAGGATATGCGTTAAGAAGGAAAACTCTTTTTCTGTACTACTTAGGTTGTCATAGTTCTGACCATTATTATTATTATTATTATTATTATTATTATCAGGTATGGTAGGAAGAAATAGTCTGCAGTCCTTGTCGTGCACTTGCTTAGTTTAAAAAAGCTGATTTGACTCCCAGTTATCCGTAGGCCTATACGTGTCCAAGACATCTGCGTTTTATGTAGCTGAGGATATCAGATTTCTCTAATCCCAAACCCAGATTATAGGAAAACCAGGTTTCTCGTTTACATGACATTTAAGAGATTCTCTTATTGGTGAAAGCCAACTGTAAACGCACTGATTGTAACCGACATTTTGGGTAAGCTCAGCTACAGTCTCGCCTCCAAAATAAGCAGTTTGAATAATATGGTTTGGGGTTTGTTTGCAGCCTGTGTGATTGTCTTACCTCTCGTGTTCTTTGGCAGCTCAGTACCCCCTGGCATTATATTCATATTGGACGACTCAGTCGAGCATGAATGAAGTGCAAAAGCAAGCATTCAGTATCAAGACAGGAAGTAGCTTTTTATGTAGCGACAATAACACCCCATTTATACCTGGTAGTGACATGTAATCTGCGTTACAATGTCTGGATCTGTATTCAATATGCAAATTAGTTACTCGTCAATGAACATGATGTGCTCCAGGTCCAGGAGAGCGATGCTGCTGTATATAGGCTTCACTTGTTTTTAGCTTCAGGGTTTCGCAGTTTTCCAATATCACCAATTTTACCTGGATCCCTGCTTCTGTACAGTCACGTAAAAACAGTCTGATGTATACAATACAGTACAATATAGAGTCTGTGAGTGGTTGTGGAAATATCTGTGTTTCTTTGTGCCGCGCATACACTCACAAGAGAGACAGAGAGCAGCAGCTTGTGCTGGGAGACAGGTGCACTCATCTTCAAGACACTTCCCTCTCTCTCTAATATCTACATCTGCATCTCTCTCTGTCTTCCCGCCTCCCTCCTCCTTCCTCCTATCTCTCTCTCTCTCTCTCTCTCTCTCTCTCTGCAGTGTTCAGGTGGGATGGTGACGCATCGGCTCAAGCAGGCGTCTTATTAGCTGAGCGCTAACAGGCAGCCTGTGTTCCCGTGGGGGCTGAATGCTGCTGAGTCATCCTGTACAAGCTGAACAGTACAAGTCTTCAGTCTTCTTCCTGACACACACACACACACACACACACACACACACTGGCAGCTGAAATACACTCACCTGCACATACACATGAACT
>CAKAOI010043323.1:0-17246 GCA_916701655.1 Sebastiscus albofasciatus | reverse complement strand
TCTCTCTCTCTCTGTGTGTGTGTGTCTCTCTCTCTGTGTGTGTGTGTGTCTCTCTCTCTCTCTGTGTGTGTGTCTCTCTCTCTCTCTCTCTCTGTGTGTGTGTGTGTCTCTGTCTCTCTGTGTGTGTGTGTGTGTGTGTCTCTCTCTCTCTCTCTCTCTCTGTCATGTGAGCCTAATCAATTATATCAAACAGTCGCATCATGTGAGTACAGCAGGGACAGAAAAATAAAGAGTCATGTGAGCCGAATAAAGCCGGACTCTCTGCTGAGAGACACGCTGGAGACAGAGACAGATTACATGTGTTACTAAAGAACATCTGTAACCAGATGTTAGTAGGATGAAATATCTAAAACTTACCTGCCAGGCGAGGAATATTCTTATTTTTGGGGAGTAAAATTTAACCTATTTGTGACCGCAACTGAAATTTTAAATTTGTCTAAGCACGAATGTGAAGAAATTAAAAACAAATTGGTCAAACCGTTACTCATACTGTAGCTATTATTTGGGCACTACTGGTTTTGCAATAGACTCTAAACATTATATTTTAGGAATAAACAGTCGTCCCATGTGCCCAAATACTAGATCTAGTATGATACTGGAGGAGCAGTACAAGTTATAAAATGATAAATCAAGGCAGCTTTCACCATCAATCAATTCATAAATCTTCAGTCCAACAGATTTGTTCGCCAGTAAACTCAAACGTCTCACGTCGAGTTCAACTTTGGTGAACTTCTACATACAAATTTGCACCGCCGACCAGAAGCAAATCATCTCGACAGAGACGACCTTTGAGGGAAACAAGAGAATTATCTAAAATAAATAAAGTTATGAGAGATTATCTGCTGCGTTGCAACATAAATTCATATTTTACGTAAGTTCAAACTGTACCACAACACAACAGAACCCATTTACATTCACATATCTGGAGGTCAGAGGTCAAGGGACCCCTTTGAAAACGGCCATGACAGTTTTTCCTCGTCAAAATTTAGCGTAAGTTTGGAGCGTTATTTAACCTCCTTCATGACCAGCTAGTATGATATGGTTGGTACCGATGGATTCATCAGGTTTTATAGTTTCATATGATACCAGGATCTTCACTGTAGCTTTAAAAAACTTAAATTTGGGACATTGGTTGTTGAGTCTGGGACAGTTGAAAGAATTCGGGACAGTTGCGGGACACTGAGGGAAAAAGTTAATGTCGAGTCCTGTAAGATTCAAAGCAGTAAAGTACAGCCATAAAGTTTTGGTTACCACACAATGTGTTTTCAGTATACGGAGACAACATGAGGGCTTCAACCAGATGCAATCCCATTCCTCCTCCCATCCTGTATTCAGGGCTGTTGAGGGGTTGAAGAAGCAATAATTAATCCTGATTAGACAGACTTTCAGAGAGGCCTTCTCATCTCTACTGTAACATACACTCACCAGCCACTTTATTAGGTACACCTTGCTAGTACCGGTGGTCTTCTGCTGCTGTAGCCCATCTGCTTCAAGGTTGGACGTGTTGTGCGTTCAGAGATGGTATTCTGCATACCTTGGTTGTAACGAGTGGTTATTTGAGTTACTGTTGCCTTTCTATCATCTCCAACCACTCTGCCCATTCTCCTCTGACCTCTGACATCAACAAGGCATTTCCATCCACACAACTGCGGCTCACTGGATATGTTCTCTTGTTGGGACCATTCTCTGTAAACCCTAGAGATGGTTTTGGTGAAAATCCCAGTAGATCAGCAGTTTAATACTCAGACCAGCCAGTCTGGCACCAACAACCATGCCACGTTCAAAGTCACTTAAATCCCCTATCTTCCCCATTCTGATGCTCGGTTTGACCTTCAGCAAGTCGTCTTCACCATGTCTAGATGACGTAATGCATTGAGTTACTGCCATGTGATTGGCTGATCAGCTATTTGTGTTAACGAGCAATTGAACAGGTGTGCCTAATAAAGTGGCCGGTGAGTGTATAGTTTGATGGTGCATTTTTGAGGATTTTTGGTACCAAATCAATCCAGAACACAGAGTCAGAACATCTCACTTTAATCAGACGATCACACCTCCCTATTTACAATAAATCTGCAGCAACTTGTTCAGATCACATGCTGAGAGTTAAGATAATGAAAGCCCTTTCATTCAGATCTTTATTCTACTATTATTGAGCTGTTGTGGTTTGAGGGAACACCAGCAGGCTGTATTGCACTGACTCCCAGCAGCATCGCACCGCTGTCGAGGAAAAATAACGCAAATATCGTACTGTCATTTGTACGTTAAATGATGCTTTAGCTCTTGAAACTCTTGTGTGTTTTGCAGATTTGCGTCATTTTGTCCCGACAGCGGCGCCAGGAGGAGATCACAGGCAGGCCATGAACAAGAGCTCTTTCTCCTCCCTCATAAGAAAACAACGATAAGCCGTCTGAGTTGCACAACAGTAGTCGGGATGCTGAGACGAGGAGGACAGTCAGTAATATAAATTGCTCTCAGTAGCATCATGAGACAGAGACATCGATCCAGACTGAATCATGCAGGAAAATGTCTGTCGGCGGAGCATCTTCCACAACCAACAGAGCAGGGATCAAACGTGTCATCAACACTTTGCAGGAAAGTACATTTTCATATCAGTTACATAACACATACATAGAAAAATGTTATATAAATAGAACATATAGGGGGCAGCGGGGGTCCATGGGGAGGTTTGATCCCCCCCGACAGCAGCTGGTGTGTTCGTCCTACCGCTAAACACTGAACCCTAACCGCACTCTGACCTCTGACCCTGGAACCACGGTGGTGAAATGTGTCGTCTCTCTAGAGGGAAAACGTGACAGACAACAATTAATCAGCTGCTTTTAAAATCACAATGAAATAAAACAGGACTTTTTTTTGTTAATTTTTATTAAAAATAATAAATCTACAGAGCTTTTAGAAAGGTGCCGAATAAAAGTATGGCTTTTCTTGAAAAAATGCTGATTGTGAATTAATAATTTTAAAAATTTTGACAGGTCCAAAATGAATGTTTTGTTTAGCTCTGTGGAGGATATCTGACGTTTAGTTCCCGCTTCTAACAAGGCTTGTGAGCCGATAGTTAAACAACGTTGGTGTCTCTGGGTCATCGGTTAGTGTGGAAAAAGAGAGATTGACGGTAAGTGTCTGGCAACAACTTGTTGTGAAGCGAATGCAATGGAACGACGGAGGGAGAACGCGACATCTAGTGGCTGTCAACGTCAACAATGTTATCAATAGCACCTTTAATTTGAACATCTACAAGTCAATGACAAACGGACAAACGTCATCTGCTGAGGAAGATCAGTGTGATACAACTGAAAGCTCCAGATTAGCTACTAAATGGGCCTTTTGGTGACTGTTTCCAAGGTCAAGAACAAACTCTCAAACTTGCTTTTAAAGTGATTTCTCTTGTGGTAATATACACATAAAACATTCCATGTATATTTTTCAAATGTTCACATATTTTGACATCAAAATAAACATCTGGAATACGTTTTAAATCATATTTAATACAATTTATGGCAACATTTTTGTGGCCACCCTACAGAGCGGCTGAAGGCCAGCCGGGAAACTGTGATGAGTTGAACCACCTTCACATTAGCACAGAGCAAACATCACACCTACTAGAGATGGGCCGATTCACGGTTCTGCCGGTCCGGTCCGGTGTACGAGCTTACACCCGTTTCATTTTATGCAAACCGGCCGAACCAACATTTGTCTTTATGACACGTTCTGGCAAACTGAAAAGTAGCCGACATCAGCAACAGGTGCCGACTACGTCAAGGCGCTAAATCCAGCTTGTATTGCATTATTGATAAGCAATATGACAACGTGATTAACATAATATTAGGTTTGTTTATAAACGGACTAAAGGAGCCACTTGTGTCTCACAGGCCGTGCGTGAATTACTGGGGGAAAGGGGTGCACGGTGCATGTTGTGTTTGTTTACTAGAAAGTTCATGTGTTTTTTGGGGTGACGAGACAAGACGGGCTTCAACCAGACAGTGTATTGCAAGGCCGGCCGTAACGTTGGTTGAGTGCGATCGAGAGAGAGAGAGAGAGAGTCACAGACCGACAGTGAGTTTGAAGTAATCAGTAACGTTATAGCTATGAAAGCAGCAGTGCAGTGTGTGTACAGTTTAGACTCAGTGAATAAATGCTACAACTCCTCAAGACCCAAGCCAAGCTCCCGTGTTTTTCCACCTGCTGGTTAAAGTGAAGAAGGTTAGCCCCAAATTTAGCAACAACTTCGACCCAGAATGGGCTGTTAAGGTGGACTAGCTATTCTCATTTTAGTGACAAGCTGCTTCTCCGAGTTTTGGTGGAGCAGCTGCAGAGTCAAGTGCGACACTTAGTGATAAAATTCAGTATACAGGTCCAGTGTTTGGCTTATAATCAAACCGCTTTGAATTTTTATGCCGGCCCGACCCTAACACCGAGACAAACGATGAGCATTCTTTTAGCTTTCAATCCACTATTTGTCAATAATTACCCTGAAATCAACCTAATACCATTTGTACATTTGTTCCTCACCCAGTGTTACCTTGAATTATGGAAGAAAACTCTGGGTTTTTCTCATGCCTTCACGGTGAACAAAGAATCAAAAAACAGCCACATCATGCATGCATTTTCACCAAAAACTTACTATTTAAAACACTTCAGCCGCTATCGTCTCATGCACGGAGGAAGGTCAGGTTTTTTGATTCTCCGTTCACCGTGGAGGCGTGAGAGAAAAACTAGGTTTTCTTTAAGAATTCAAGGTAACACAGTGTGAGTAACTGATATACAAATGGTCATTTTATGGGTGAAGTATTAACACTAACTTGATATAACTCTCCTCTTAGTTGTCTGTTTCACTGACAGTAAATGAAACAGTCGGCTCTTTAGCTCTTTTGGCTATTTGTGTCTGGTTGGCAGCGATATTTATTAATGTGAACTTTCCCCAATAAATAAATAAAATCACAACACCAGAGTGTTGTAAACTGTGGTTTGGTTTTTCAGCTCAGTTTTATAGTTCACTGACATTTTAGCATGCTGTTTCCACAGAAAATACACATTTCTATGACATTTTTAGATAGTAAAAAATAGAAATGTGATTTTGCCTTTGAAAATACCGTTGTATGCTGTTGCTTTAAAATGTCCCCTTATTGGATCTAAGGAGCCCAAACCGTCCATATACTTTTGGCCATAGCATGTTTTTGTTTTTCTTCTTCTTCTTCTTCAACCACAAATATGTCAAATTCAGGAGCAAGACGCTCTCAGAAACCATTTCATTGTAACTTTAAATCCAAACTGCATCTTAAATCTTCCTGCAGTATATAAAGAAACACTTCTTCTCCTCAACACTAGTGTCTCGAGTGTAGCACGTCAGACCTCTTGGCTGCGACAAATAAATTATCTTATAAAACACAACACTTCATCCACAAAACCATTTGTACTCCCGGAGGTCTACTTTACAGCAGGGGGCCCCGTTAGCCGCTGTTTAAATATTTAAACTCTTAAAGTATATTTACATGAAGCCACAAGCGGTCACTGGCTCTCAGAAAAACAAAGTGCTCTGACCCTCTCACAGGCTCGTGATGCACGGCGGTAACACTTCTCCTCCACTTCACGCTGAACTGAACGGCTATCGGCTGCTAGAAGAGAAGACGTTACAGATCACAATGAGTCTTTGCATCGAGGCAGACAGCAGACTCATCGCCAACAAGTCGGGAGGTGATTATCTTAAGACGCTACGTGGCTTGTGATTTAAGAGTCATGAAGGCAAACAGCCCGGAGGCTTAACAAAGAACTGCTGATAAACCTGAGGAGGAAACAAACAGAGAATACAACTCTCCAAATAAATATTACTGTCTCTTTGACGAGGATACGCCGCGACCTTAGAAAGTAAAGCTAATTCTTAAAATCAACTATTTCATGTGAAACCAGAGACTGTGTAAACATACCTGGAGCTTCCCACTAACACCCAGCTTCAAAAAGAGAGGAATACAAGCTCCCAAACAGACCTCAATCTTCTCTCTGGGAAAGTCCATCCAACACAGTTTAACTCACACAGGCTGATTATCAGATGAATGATTTTTCATTAGCTCATTAGCATCTGGAGTTCCCTGGAGGGAAACATCTGTTTCAAGTGTTTTAATATGTTTTTTTTGCATCACCTATTTCTACCCTGAAAGAACCAAGAAGACAGATTTTTTTCAGTCAGGCTTGAAAAGATTTAAAACATTTTTTGCATGTCAGTGGATCGTACAACACAAGTCGTGCTGTGCTTTCCTTTTTTTTTTGCATCTGGGAGTTGTTGAGTCAGTGCAGGCAGGACGTGAATCCTACAGTCTATCTTCATCAATGTTAACCTTCTTCCCTCCGCGTCGTCAGCTTGTGATCTTTACAGCATCACACTGAAGAGCGTTCAAAAAAACCTCCACAAAATCAGCCTTTGAGACAACCGACGGGCATCTGCACGGGCACCTCGCCGTGCTCCGTGCAGGGGGGTCCTCAACACATTTCACTGCGGGACCAAAAAGCCCTGTGTCATGCTACGCAGCTGAGAGCCAAGCAGAGACACAGAGACACCGCCAAAGTGACCAAACCGAATCCTTCGCCGTCGTCGGGGCCTCATACTTGGCATCGAGGGTCCGGTCGCGGGCCGGCGGGAGCTGGAGCCTTTTTGGCGTCCACGCAGCCGAGGCAGGACGGAAACAACGGGCTGAAGAGGCGGCCGAGGCCTTTCCGGAAGACGCTGTTGGAGAGGCTGTAGATGAGACAGTTACAGAAGCTGTTGCTGATCGCCAACCACGTTGTGAGGAAGGACGCCACCTTGTGGTGATACAGCTCGGCGCTCTCCAGGAGGAAGTAGAGGATGTACGGCATCCACAGCACGTAGAAGACGCTGGTGATGCGAAACAGCACCATGGCGTAGCGTTTGTCCGGGCAGCCCTCGCAGCGCTCCCCGCGCTCGCCTTTGTCGCCCTCCGCCTGCGAGCTGAAGCGGGCGTGGCGCTGGGTGATCTCCCTCGTGTGCTGCCGGCAGATCCGGAATATACTCCCGTAGGTGAAGCAGACGGTGAGCGCTGCCGGTGCGTAGAGCAGCGCCACAATGAAGGTGCTGAACCCCGGGTTGGTTTTCCAGGAGTCGGCGCACCACTGAAATATGTCCCCGTGGTAACCGGGCTTCCCCCAGCCGAAGAAGGACGGCAGGAAGATCAACGCGGAGTAAACCCAGATGAGGACGATGCACACCCTCAGCCGGCACGGCGTCACCAGCGTGGCGTACGACAGCGGGCGGGTGATGGCGATGTAGCGGTCCACGCTGATGCACGCCAGCGACGCCATGGAGACGCTCTTCAGCACGGACACCATGTAGCCGAACGCCTTGCAGGTGAGCTCCTCGTTCAGGCCTCGGAGGTAGTGGAGCAGCGACAGCGAGGGCACCAGGCAGCTGACGCCCACCAGCAGGTCGGCGTACGCCATGGTCTGGATGAAGTGGCTGGTGGTGTGGTGGTGCAGCAGCGGGGCGCAGTGGAAGACGAAGATCACCACCAGGTTGCCGGCGATGATGAGCACGGTGAGGAAGAGGATGATGACCACCTCCAGCACGCAGGTGTCCAGGCTGCGGGAGTAACCCACGGCGCCCAGCAGGCAGAACGGGGGAGAGCCGCTTTGGTTCACATCAGAGGAAGAGTTCATGTTTGGACTGGAGAGGGGGGGAGGGAGCAGGAGGGGGGGCGGTTTCAGCTCAACGCATCCCCAAGTCTGTTCTCTAATCCTGAAGTTGCTCCAAAAACAAAGAGTGCTCCTGTTCTTCTTAAATCAGCATCTTTTCTCCGTCAGCGGGCAGCGAGCCCGTCCTTAAAGTAGCAGTAATCCATCGGCGGGAGCACAACGCAGCCTGCTGCTGCTGCTGCTGCTGCTGCTGGGTGGGAAATATGTGCATGTGTGCAACCTCACAAAAAAAACATAGAACAAGAGATGCCAGTCTGATGCTGCAGTGCAAACCGTCCTCCCCTCGCAGCTGTTTATCATACCCCTCCACCCCCCTTACCCCCTACCCTCCACCCTACCTCTCGACTGCAAATCCTGAGGTAAGCACTCTGCTCCGGCACGCTGCCACCAAAAGAATCCAAGCATCCACTTCCGCTCTTTGCAAAAAAAAACAATGCAATAAAATTCCCGGCAGCTCCGACGTTAACGCTCCTCCACGCTGGAGAGTCCAAACAAGCAGGAAGTGGCGGCTTCGTCCACGGTCCGCTGACGGAGGATGAACACACACACACTCTTTCACACACACACACAGCGTCTGGAGTCGTGGAGGCAGGCGGACATCCAGATGTGATGGATAATGTCACCAGGATCTCTTCTTCTGTGAAGCTTCTAGTGAGGCTCAAGAGACAGCTGGCTGACTTCCAGTGTGTGTGTGCGTGTGTGTGTGAGGAAGAGAGTGTGTATGCATGAATGTGTGTGTGTGTGAGAGAGAGAGATCAGGGAGGCAGGCAGTAAACTGCCTCTCCTCTCTGCTGTGGTGGCAGTAGTGATGATGCAGCGCTGCTTCCCTCCCTTCCCACCGCTCTCTCTCTCTCTCTCTCCCTGGTGTTCCCTCCCCTCCTTTCTTCCCTTTCTCTTCGCTCCCTCTTGTTCTGCCTTTCCCCATTTTTTTAGTCGACTCTCCTCTTCCTCCCTCCATCTCCTTTGAATCTTTCCCCCACTGTCTCTGTATTGACACGGTACGACTGCAGGAGAACCAGTTTGGATGAAGACAGTATCCCAGTATGTACGTATGGATCTGTTTGATTTGCTGATGGTTACATAACAGCTTTTCAGTGATTTCAATGTGAAGCAGGTCCGAACTACACAATGAAATATAATCACAACATATAAGTCTAGAAAAAATATAATTTGGCTTTTTAATTTTGTAAATCTGTGAGCTTCACAACAACAGACTAAAACATCAGTCATAATAGACCTTTGCTATTCTATAGGGCTGTCAATCGATTCAAATATTTAATGGCGATTAATCGCATGGTTGTCCGTAGTTAATAATGATTAATCACAAATTAATCGCATATTATCTGTTCAAAATGTACCTTAAAAGGGAGATTAGTCAAGTATTTAATACTGTTATCAACATGGGAGTGGACAAATAAGCTGCTTTATGCAAATGTATGTCGATTCTAAATCAGAAATTGTTCGAAATTGGCTTACAATCTCGATCATTGAAATCAAAAGCAATGCAACTGCCTTCACATTCACGGTTAAAACTATAAACCAGCACAAAAATCACAATTCCCAACATCAGCCACCAAGTTCTGAACAGACACATTACATTACAAACACTAACAAAAGGAACATTTGCATTTTGGAACATAAAACAGTAAACTTAAACTACTGAGTCCAGCACTCCTCCCCGTCGCTACGATACTCAGGTCACTTCCTGCATGCCTATCCAAACTCCTGCAAATTGAACTGGAGTATTTTTGTCAAAATTGTCACATAGTGTAATCACATCTCTGAGAAATCCACGCAAAACGTTTAATATAAATGTGTAGCAAGCGACACAACGAGGCTGTTGTTATTCTTCAAGCCAGTAACAGCAAAGAGTGTAGAAGCAAACAGACGAAACTCCGGTGTTTTTATGACAACACCCACTGCCGCCATTTTGGACTGAATCACTAATTTATAATGTTTTATTGCTCCACAGAAAGAAGAGTATGACAACAGATTAGAAATGATTTTGTTTTACTTTTGCACGTCACTTTTTATGCAGATCCTTTACTGCCGTCTGGTCGTCCCTTTCAGACCAAAATGACGGAAACGTAGCTCTGCTGCTGGGTGCTGATGTTGCAGTATACGTTCTTTGATAACAGTACAATAGAGAAAGCTGGTTGGAGTTTCTGGAGTTTTTGTCTGCCGACTATACAAATATGCATTTTGATACATGAGATTAAATCACCATTTATTTCCCATGCAGAACTGGATCACTAAAACTGATAGGGTTGCTGTTTTTATGTATTTATTTTAGCTTGCTCGTGTCTTATTTATGTTTCTGTGGCTGTTAATGTGAGCAGTGACATGTTCTCTTCATCTAATTTTAGGACTGTATAAAAGGAGATTAACATTTGGTAGAAAATGTGATGCAAGATGGATTATACTGTAGATCAGGGAAGCCTCTGGATCAAATTGAACATTTCATTTCCTAATTTAGGAAGTAACAAATTGTTTTAACATCATCACACCTCAGATCATTTAGAGGATGTACATCAGCCATGGTTTTGTTGTATTTCCTCTCATCCTCCTCTTCCTCCTCACTGTTTCTGTCACTGTACGTCCCCCACGTCTCTGCATCCACTCCCTCCTCATCTCCGTGGACCCCCTCACCGCTCCTCGGAGGAAGAGGAAGCCCCCCTCGCCCCCTTCCACATCTATTAGCCAATGAGCAGCGAGCAGGTTTCCATCTCCACAGAGACCGCTCACGCCCACCCACGTGCTCACTCACTCACACGCATACACACACACCCTCCCCGGCAGGCTTCCCTCACGTAGGAATCGTACGGCAACACACACGTGTTCAGAGACACAGCGGGGAACACACACACACACACACACACACACACACACACACACACACACACACACACACACACACACACACACACACACACACACACACACACACACATCAGTGGAGAATAAAGTGAGGTGAATCTTTTGATTAAGAGAGGAGAATTCCTGCAGCGTCCAATGAAAGGAGAGACGGATGAAAAAATGGAAGATGAAGGATGGAGGAGAGAGGATTGAGCCGGTAAAGATGTGATGGAGACGACAAGACTGATGTCCACACGCACGCACGCATGCACACACGCACACACACACACACGAAACAACACAACACACCTTGTTTAAATGGAGCAGTATCAGCCAGATGCCACCTGCAGTGACTGTCAGGGTGCAACAAAACCACCACAGCGAGGCCAAGCAGAGCGGTCTTTAGGAGGTTGCAGCAAATCAGTTTTAAAGCCATA
This sequence comes from Sebastiscus albofasciatus, assembly GCA_916701655.1. Taxonomy (NCBI): domain Eukaryota; kingdom Metazoa; phylum Chordata; class Actinopteri; order Perciformes; family Sebastidae; genus Sebastiscus; species Sebastiscus albofasciatus. The sequence goes on along the minus strand of CAKAOI010043323.1, from coordinate 6,237 downwards.
ACTGAAGATACTGGTATCATATGAAACTATAAAACCTGATGAATCCATCAGTACCAACCATGTCATACTAACTTGTAGTGAAGGAGGGTAAATAACGCTCCAAACGTACGCAAATTTTTATATTGATAAGAGGATTAAATACTTGACAAATCTCCCTTTAAGGTTCATTTTGAACAGATTCAAAATGTGCTACAATCCTGCTAATCAAAAAATCTTTGCAGCAAAATGAGACTCAAAATAAGGTTCTTCTTCACCTGAATTCAGTGCATTTTTGTCTTGTCCAACATGTATCATCGCCTGATCGCGTTCATTTAATTGTGTGAAACCAAAATAATATTAATCGAGATTAATATTCAATTAATTGTGCAGCCCTACTCCAGCCAAGAAACTACTTCCTCCTGAAATCATCAGATCACATCACAAGCACACAAATATCTAAATTTGTACATTTGTTTCTTTAATTGTATTTATTGTTACTAGTTGCTCGGGAGGGAATGCAGAAGCTTGGTCATGACACCATAAAAATAAAACACCAAAGCGGTATGAGTAAAGAGTATGCGTCACTAAACTGAGCTGTGCCGTCTGCTGATTCACCACATCAAACCACAGCCTCTCCTGTGATCTTTAATTCAGGAGGAACCGGAGGGGGAACCGCCAGAACGTCTTCCCCTTAGCTGTCGGTGGGGAACAGAGACACCATTCACACACTGGTTCTTGTTACCATATGGTGAGCGTTGAGGTGGGAAGGAAGGCCATTAGCCTCCGTGTTTACGTGTCTACGTGCTTTTGCTTTTATTTCCCAGGTCAGAGGTCAGAGGTGCCACATCTGCCCGAGTTATGAGGCCGAACGTCGAGTTCGGCTGAACAAGCAGTCGGTTGTCTGGCATCCTGTAAGAGGACATGTTAACATGAATGCAGAGACATTTACCAACGTCAACACACCGCTCTGAGTAAACAGCAGGCCGGCAGGCGGGGAGAGACACCTTGTGACCGGATGTTACGAAAAAGGAGAGCTTGTGATGCGACGGTTCGAGCGCCAGCGGGCCAGATCTGAAAATCACAACTGCCCCGAAGCCCAGACTGTTACGGAGCAGTCTGAAGACCTGAGGGGTCACAGCGAAAAGACTTCTTATTGTGGAAACTCACACTATTATTTAAGTTTAAACCTGCTGAGGGATGACTATGTTATCAGACTTGAAATGAAATGACTCACGGGTAGAATCAGCTGTTTTCTGTTCCCCATGAAGGCCACTGTGTTCGGGCTGTTTTAGTTCAGCCTTCAGGGCTGTTTGACCCAAAAACAGAAATATAATACATGTTTCTAGGAAGGTCAGGTGGCTCTGTTACCGTTATATTACCCAATAAATACAGAGAAAATCATACAGAAGCCACTTTGATCATATTTCCATTAACCGCCTGAGACCCGCGGCATCGCACCCAACTTTACTGTCCGTTTTTATAGGCTGCAGCCGGTTCAGTTTTACAGCGAGAGAGAAGCTACAGATATCATATGAAACTATAAAACCTGAGGAATCCAAAGCTAAATAACGCTCCAAAGTTAGACTACATTTTCATGTGAATGTAAATGAGTTCTATGGGTACCCACGAGTCTCCCCTTTACAGACATGCCCACTTTACGATAATCACATGCAGTATAAATGTGTTATTGTCTCCTAAATGGTGTATTTTAATATTTCTGCATACTGGGGTCCCTAAACAGTCTTTGAATCACATAAATTGGGTCAGAGAATGGATGGATCAAACTAGAGACCTAGAGCATTCAGAGGATGGATGGATCAAACTAGAGACCTACATGACATACAGTGCTGAGCAGCAGCTCAAATTAATCTCCAGGTTCCAGCTTTCAGATGATGTACACCACTTCTATGTGACATCTACTGTTGACCCGCTATCTCCCCCTAAAGACCCCCTGGACCCCCCTAAATAAGACTAAAACGGGTCTATTGTGGGTCTCAGAGGGTTAATAACAGTTGGATGGTTTTCTTGTGTCGGTATAAAAGGCCTGTCGATCAGTTTAGCAGTGTTTACATTTAGATCACGGATTGTTCCTTTAAAGAAAAATGTCTCCTACAGTGTGAAATCACCGGGGACGGCTGTGTGAACGTCAGTCGCTTCTATTGTGCACTACTCACGAGCTTCATATATAATTCATGCACTCATACATCATTCATATGTGCACAGATTCACTCTTCATTTTCCAGAGAAACGCTCTGACCGGCGAGCGGTCCCGGTCCAAATTGAATTAACCTCGGACACATGGTTCATTAGGGGACGGCCTGCCTGGTGCCACCAGCTATTAGCTTTTAAGATAAGATAAGATATTCCTTTATAAGTCCCACGGTGGGGAAATTTGCAATTTACAGCGTGAGTCTGCCATCACGGCGTCCTCGCGGTCAACAGACACACAGACACCGACGCACAGCACGCCATTACAGGAGGCTGCAGCCTGTTAGTGTCCGAGTTCAGAGAAAAGACATCACACTGACGGATGATGATGTTTTATAAACATCTCATAATCTTTCTGTTTGAATCCTGAAGCGTTGCAGAAGCTCCACACATGACCAGATGCTGCTACGGCTGAGTTTTATCCGTACACAGGTGTTCACATTTGCTTGGGTTTGGGTAAATGTTTGCACAATGGTTGCATTTGGATATTTTTAGGGCTGTCAATTAATGAAAATATTTAATCACAATTAACCGCATGATTGTCCAAACTGTAGTTAATCATAATCACAAATCACACATTTTTTATCGGTTCAAAATGAACCTTAAAGGGAGATTTGTCAAGTATTTAACCCTCTTATCAACATGGGAGAGGACAAATATGCTGCTTTATGCAAAATGTATGTATATATTTATTATAGTAAATCAATCAATAACACAAATCAATGACAGATATTGTCCAGAAACCCTCACAGGTACTGCATTTAGCATAAAACAATATGCTCCAATCATAACATGGTAAACTGCAGCCCAACAGGCAACAACAGCTGTCAGTGTGTCAGTGTGCTGACTTGACTATGACTTGCCCCAAACTGCATGTGATTATCATAAAGTGGTCCTGTCTGTAAAGAGGAGACTCGTGGGTACCCATAAAACCCATTTACATTCACTGATCTGGAGGTCAGAGGTCAAGGGACCCCTTTGAAAATGGCCTTCCTTGACGACAAGCTAGTGTGACATGGTTGGTACCGATGGTCTTTAGGTGTTCTAGTTTCATATGACCTACCTATCTTCACTCTAGCTTTAAAACTGAGCCTGCAAGTTGCGTTAATGCGTTAAAGAAATTAGAGGCGTTAAAATGAATTTGCATGAACGCATTATTATTATCGCGTTAACTTAGACAGCCCTAATATTCTTACATGTGAATGTCTCCTCGGAGGGTTCTTTCTAATTACATGTAAATTGAATTTTCTCTGGCAGAGATGTGACTGAAGTCTGATTCCAGCTTTAAGTAACTGAAAGAGAAATGAAACAGTCGCTGGTGATAACTGGTTTCAGTGTGTGTGTGTGTGTGTGTGTGTGTGTGTGTGTGTGTGTGTGTGTGTGTGTGTGTGTGTGTGTGTGATGAATACAGTGTTGTACTCTGTTAGAGAGCGTCACTAATGTGCTGGCAGAGTCTCTGCGGTCACTAAGCCTCAGTGAACTGACTGCAGCTGATGGTGATGAGGAGGTGATGTTGGTGAGGAAGGTCACGGTCACGCTCTCAACAGGATCAACCCACTTTATTTAGATTCACTCTCAGTCAACCAGGTAGACATCTCATAATAATGCTCATGTTTTATTACATATTGAGACTTAAATGTGTGTAAATAACATTTGTTTTTTTAAATCATAAGAGGGTAAGCAATGCATTAGTTTTGGTTCTGGTGTCTAATTGGCAAACAAATCAGATCTGTCAACCGTTCTTATCATTTTTAAGCTTTTTAAAGGATGAAATTCGGTCTTGCAGCGAATAAACTGCCTGATAAAGGTGTTATGAAACTTCCAGGAAGACCGGAGATGATTGGTTTACTGGTAGAGTTAAAGATCAGCGATGACCTCAGTGTGCACTGACTGGATCTGACTCATTCCTGTTTGTTTGTTTGTTTAAACAGAAATAACTCGCTGTAAGAAACGCTAACGGGGATTAAAGAAGACGTCAGAAACTAGAGAGCAGCGGGGCTCGACTGTAAGGCTTGCCAGGTTGCCATTGGCAACCAATTCTTGTCCTTTGGTTGGCAATTTCTCAATTGGTAGCTGAATGGTTACTACGCATGCCACATAAAGGTTGGCAATAATTCAATACGATAATTTATCGTCTTACAATGGAATTGAGATATCGTGATACACAATGACGTCGTCTAAATTGATAATAACGAGCATGTACTAACTCACATTTCTCAGAAAATCTGATCAAACCTAGTTAAACTATTGTCTTAATCTGATTTCTCTGTATTTGTGTGCATGCATGTAAACGTTGTCAGTATGTAGTTGGACGTATTTATTAATTTTTTCACTCTATAATTTCACTTGAAACTCTTATGTTCATTTGGCACTAAAGTTCTTAAATGAGAAATCACTCAGTACTTTTCATTTGTCAAGTATTTAATTCACACAGGAGTTTACAACAATATGCTTTTAGAAAAATTAGGAGAGCATAAATATATTTTTGATATTTGTTGCATTAGTGATATTTTGTGACGGAGCCTTTAGATCCTCACCCTGTCCCTGAAACTCAGGCACTACTCAGAGCTCATGACCTTAGATGAACACAGATCAAATGATTAAACTCCAGAGATATTAGCCTTCAGGCTCATCTCCATCTTCACCATGATGGTCTGGTTTAACATCAACACGACTGCTGATGCTGCACTGATCCGTCTTCCTCCATCTGAACAAGACCCTGAAACACTTGATCTTTATTCAGGGTTATCAACTCGTTCCCAACACCAAGAGGACAATCCAACATTTTTTTTGTGCACAATGGCCATGTCTCTCATCCCAGCTGCTTCACACTCTGACCTTAAAGTACAATGATCCTGTGTCGACCAAACCAAACACTCCGCTCCACAGAAGTGGTGACAAGGCACAACCAGTGTCCACCAGTAACTCCCAGGTCTGTCCGCCAACTGATCCAACTCACCAGACGCCAGACGCTGACCCGTTCAACTCCTCTCCTCCCCCTGAGACATTCTAACGTACTGTACCGGCCAATCACAGCCAACATGTCAACAACCATCCACTTCTGTTTGACACCATCACATATTTCTGCTCTGTGCTGCAGTGACCTCCGTCTGAGGTCAACGCTGCCTCAGGGAAATGTCTGCATGAAATAAGGTCAAAGGTCACAGGTTTTATTCAGTCAACAGCCAAATATTCTGTTGATGCGTCCTTGAGACACTGACCCACTTCCACCCTGATTGATAACACAAATCAAATCAGTTTGTAAGATGTAGAATCTTAACCTGCTCATAAGTTAAGAATACACTTTCACTCATACTTAACAGTAAATGAATCTCAAACGTAGCCATACATACATGTAATTAAAACAACGACTCATTTCATCAGAGTGTTTCAAGCCTAACAAGGACACACAATATATCATGTCGGCTACCTAAGTAAGGCTTTGCATATATCTTTCTTGTCATTTCAGTGGACGAACGAAAGCAGATCGATTAATAAATACTAAGGCTGTCAAAGTTAACGCGATAACAACGTGTTAACGCAAATAAGTTTTAATGCCACCAATTTTTTTAACACATTAATGCAACGATTTTTAGGTTGTAGCTCAGTTTAAAAGCTAGAGTGATTATATATATATATATATATATATATAAAAAAAATAGAAAACCTGATGAATCCATCGTTACCAACCATGTCATACTAGCTCGTCATGAAGGAGGTTAAATAACGCTCCAAACTTGCACTAAATTTTGGTGATGAAAAACTGTCATGGCCATTTTCAAACGGGTCCCTTGACCTGTTTTCCCTTTTTGGACATTATTCAGACTAATTCTTGACATTTTAATTTTTTTTTTTAATTCTTTTAGACTTTTTTCAGGGAACATTTGTCAGACACATTTTTTTGACATTTCTTTAACTTTTTTTTTTTTTTTTAATTCCTTTTGAAATTTTACAGACTTTTTTGGGATATTTATTTGACATTTTCATGTTTTTCGACATTTTTCAAACTTTTTTTTTTTTTAATTTTTTCGACTTTTTTTTTTATTTTTC
>CAKAOI010043319.1:0-12378 GCA_916701655.1 Sebastiscus albofasciatus | reverse complement strand
ATACAAGACAGCTTCAATGTGGCCTCAATAGGAAAACAGACTCTTGACTCAATGTATCTGAGTCACAGTCACAGTCCTTCCCATTCATTGTCATTATGTATATAAGTATAGAATTGTTACAGATATAACATTTAGACCCAGAGCAAGAATCTGTCACTGCAGCTTTTTTATTAATTTTATTTTTATGACAACCATAGACTTGTGCTTCCAGTAATGGGTCGAACAAACAGTTCAGTTTCAATGCATTTTTAGAAACCAAAGTCACTGTAAAGGTTACAGAAAAATAATCAACAGGGAGGCGGTTTACAGTGGTGGAAGAAGTATTCAGATCATTTACTTAAATAAAAGTATTAATATCACAATGTAAAAATATTCAATTAAAGCATCCCTGCATTCAAAATCTTGCATAATCAAAAGTATACAAATATTATCAACAAAATGTACTTAAAGTGTCAAAAGTATTTATTTTGCAACAGAGTAGCCCCTTTCAGAGTTATATTATCACATATTATAATAAAAGGTTATTATTATTGGTGCATAAACATGTCAGGTCAAGTTAGAGCTAATTTTAACAACTTTATACTGTTCTTTAGTTTAATTTGTATCAGTGCATCAAGTTTTACAAACTGATAACGTGTTTTATTTTTATTTTTTTGGAACCTTAAAGCTACTATGAGGAACTTTAATTTATGTTGATTTTGGCGGTCCCTGTGGACAAACGCGGTAGTGTTTCCATTACCAGAGTCCCTTTAGAAAATGTTCATTTCACTGCAGCAGGGTCTAACAGTCTGCCCCGCTTAGTCCTGGTTCTGGTTCTCCCGTGCCTTCCTTCCCTCCAGCGGGCCCAGCAATACGGTCCGGTCCTCCAGCAGCGTGGTGTCAGTGTTGGTTGGGACCGGCAGAGCAGCGAGGTGAAGCTCTGCTCCTGGCTAGAGGAGGAGCCGCTGCTGGTCGAAGGCGGCAGCGAAGCCAGATCGGCGATCTGGGTCTGTCCGCGGTGGGCTGGTCGCTGCCGGGCCCCGCTGGAGTCTGAGCTGAAGGAGTTTCTGGTGAACCTGTGTGATTTCATCGGAATCCGACTCGATGGCACCGATGATAAGCATTAAGAATAACTATATAGAAATAGCCAATGTTCTCGCTGATGGTCTTGTTTACTTATGTACGTCATATATAGACATCAGTATTAAATTGAGAAGGTTTCATAACCAGTTAAAAGTTCCTCATAGTAACTTTAATTTACTAAAAAGTAACAGTAATAGCTGAAAAGTAAATGTCGTGGAGTAAAAAGTAAGCTACACTATTTCCCTTTAAATTATATTTAATGGCAAAACTTGAGTATTTGTATTAAGTTACATTCGATCACTGGTTGTAGTCTAATGAATAAATCTAAATTATGAGCAACAACTTTAAATGCTATAATGTCTTTGGGGTCAGTTAGACTCTCCTGGAAATATATTGAAGTTTCCGGACAGAATTTCAAAATTGTTAAAATAATATGTATCTTTCTCTCGGGACTGTTTTTTTTTTTTTTTAATAAAACCACTATTGGTGCCCCTTAGTGGTAAAGTTAAACATTTACACTTTAGGGTTAAGACTGGGGTTAGTCATGATTTAAGTTAGGGTATGCCTGCAGGGAATAAATGTAAGTAAATGCACTATTTTTACAAGTATAGCACAAGTTTGTGTGCGCGGGCGTGCATGTGTCAGGTTGGGTGTTGCCACACATTGCCCATGTTGATGGGAGACTTCTCAGATTAGTCCAGTCATTCGAAGCTCATTTAATTTAATCTGGAGGAAGCAGATGTTCATGAGCAGCAAACAGTCATCCCTCACAATTAGCCCGAGGTCTCTTTCCTCCTTTCCTCCCTTTGATATTGTGTTCCTTCCACTTGTTGATGTGTTGTCTGAGCATGCACCACTGTGGCTTATAAAAACTGAAGGTAAAATGTGACTCCTTTTGTTGAAGACATCTGAGGAGCAGACTAGAAGAAAGCTGGTTTTATGACACTCTCAATATTTGGTACTTTCTTTGTTGAGCAGATTCGGCTTACGGTCGACTTTCATGCTTTCTCTCTCATTTTATTCTCAGCTCACATATCTTCCACCACCCACCCACCTACACCCACACACACACAAGGGAGCGTACACAAATGTTTGGCATTGGCAGTAATATTCATGAAGACCTTCCACTTACTACATGTATCCCCAAACCCAGAGCAGCTCTTTGTAAAAAGGAGGACCAGCACTACGTCCTCACCTTTGGGGATCGTCCTCATTTCCTCTATAACCTTGTGAGAATGTATATAAGTATTGAGGAAAATCATCTGCACACACTTTCCATGCAGGTCGTCCAGTTCACGTGGTAACATCTTTGACTAGAGGAACAGATATACAGTAATTATCATTTCATCCTAGTTATTCTAATTAAAAATGGAACAAACAGGAAACTGTTGTTTGAACATTTGTGGAAAGATGGGATCCCGTTCTACAAATGAAGTGGAACTCTTTAGTCCATTCAGCAGCCAATGAGAAAAACAATTTGGTTTGAGCAGAGTACATAAATGAGTTAAACCTAAATAATGGTAATGATAGCAATCTTTATTTATAGAGCACTTTTCAAACCCCACATTACAAAATGCTTCACACAGGCAGCAAAACAAAACAGATGTCATGAAATAAAACATTACTTAAAAGAAATAAAAGACGGCTTAAGGAAATTAAAACTCAAATAAAATCAGGAAAGGCTCTCCGATAAAGGTATGACTTCATGAAGGGATTTAAAGGAGTTTACTAACTCAGCTGACCTGATATCCTCGGGCAGATCGTTCCAGAGCCTCAGGCCCCTGACTGCAAACGCTCTGTCCCCTCTAGTTTTCAGCTGGTTCTCTGGAACAGACAGAGGACCTCTGCCCTATAGATCCTCAAAGTATGTACCGGTGCAACACCATGAGGAGACTTCAAAGTAATCATATAAATAAATAATAAATGATAAAACATACAGGGAGCCATTGTAGAGAAGCTGAAACAGGAGTTATGTGATCACGTCTCTTGGTTCTGTAAAAGCCTGGCAGCTGAGTTCTGTATGGTTTTGGAGACGATCAATAGATTTTTGGTTCAGGCTGTTGTTGCAGGCGTGATGAGATAAAAGCATGTAAAATGGTCTCGGTGTTTTAAAGACGTGGAGCCAATAAAACTGTTTTTTTTTCTGAGCACGAGAGTGAAATATATAACACTCAGGTCAAAATGTAAATAGAAATGGAAACCGCAATTACTTGTTTTGTAATTAATTCCTGACCACAGTGTTTATGATCCGCTAGGTAGCTCCAGATTACAGATGGCAGCTAGTGGTCAGTGACCAGATTTCTCTGACCTCTCGCGTTTTTCATCCAGATTTAGTGTAGTTGCTGTAGTGCTCTGACTCCTTCCACTCTGTTTGACTTAATCATTGAGATTGTGTATGCCTACAGGTGAAAAATAAGTTTGGTAAAGAAAAAGAAAAACTAATTTCAGCACTTTTCATTTCAGCACCTCGGACAGCAACCCCCCCGGGGCAGAAAGTCCCTGAAACTAAGTAAATGTGATTAACCAAACTTGTATGGAATAATTAGAGGAGACAACTGGAGCGATAACTCATGACTAAGAAAATATTTTGTGGTCAGTTTATTAACTGATACTTCTCAACCAGCTTGTGAGGAATCTTTACACTCTTTTTAATATTGCTTTCTTGCTTTTCTTCATGATGAAATGTGGGGACATTTGTCGCTTTTTAGGGCTGAATATCATGACATTCAAAACAATAGTCGCAAAGGCTAAATGGCACAGTGCAGCTGATAATCCCAGAGAGTAAAAAACGATCAGGTTTCAGATGGGAGAGGCAGGGATTACTATTACTGTGTGATTATATCCGATCACATCTGTCACAGGACCGGCGATGCTGTGTACTATAGTTGCCCTTTTGACATTCACCATATTAGCTCTTAAATATTACATGAGGCTAGTAGTGGGCATGTGCTGGGATTGTGTGTGTCCCATGAGGTCATGCTGATAATTTCTTTACATCATACACTTGTTTTTTTACGATAAATTTGGTATTATTTTATTTAAACAACATATTTATTTCTCCTCTCTTTCCCATCCCCGCCCTCCTTGTCTGCTCATCTTCACTAACGCGTTTTGGGATGCAGGCATCAATCATACTTCAGATTCCAGATGGATGTCAGTCATTCCAACCATCATTTGTTTGTGCATAATTAAGAAACTAAGGATGGCAGAGTGGAGTGCAATAGTCCATTTCCAAAATGCATTTCATTTTACCATCGCACACCCAAATACGTTTCTTGGATGGACAAAAGATGTAGGCTATAACGCGTAATGCTGGTGTGTCCTTTAAGACTGTCCCGGAAAAGAATTAGGCTCTGATATCCTCCTGGGAACCGAGTAAAAAAAAAAGTGTCTTCCAATTACTTTTTTTTTGTGATTTCCTTCCTTTTTAGGGTTAAAAAGAAAATCTTAACAACTTAGGCTTGTTAAATCTTATTTTTATGGTCCACTGTGTAGTGGACTACAGGACTATTTCAGTGTGAAAATGAACAGATTATGGCTGCAGAGTGATATTAAAGCAAGAATACATTCAAATTGATTAAAAAAACACACATGCCATATCACTGGGAAGCCTAGGATGTCCTCTTTACAATACACCAGGGGTTGATAGAGTAGGTCAAAAGAGTAAGAGGATATGCATGTGGACAAAATGTCCACTACAGAGGACACATGTCAATGGGCTGGGTCTCAGGAGGATATATTTATGGGTAGCCTATTTACAGATCATGTTACATATTTGTGAGTTGTCTTCCGTGGGTTACAACTATTATCTACAGATCTGCTGTGGTACCAATCGGACAAAATTCTGTAAACAAACAGGAGGGAGGTTACACATGTCATGTGGCCCATACATCCACAGGAAGCGATCTGCAAATGCGAAATAGATGCAAAAATGTGTAGATATCACTTTACATGTAAATCTTAAAATACATATTTACAGAGTAAGTTATGCGTATTTGCAAATTGCCCTGTATTTTTGTGGCTGTGACTTTACACAACACAAATACAAAAATACGTTTGTAGATTGTGAAATATTTGTAGATCATGGAACACATCTGTGGAATGTCTTCTGTATGTTACAACTAATAAAGTCCAATGAAAATTTCCATACCATAGTCCATTTCCAAATGCATTTCATTTTTACCATCACACACCCAAATTATCATCTTGGATGAACAAATGATGTAGGCTATAAGGCGTAATGCTGGTGTGTCTTTTAAGGCTGTCCCGGAAAAAGAATTAGGCTCTGATATATTTATGAGTAGCCTATTTTGAAAATGCCCTATCTGTGGGCAATGACCTTGTTTTAAAAGGAGACTGTTTGGTGTGTGTGTATGTGGGAGTGTATGTGTGTGTGTTTGTGTGTGTATGTGTGTGTGTGTGTCTGTGTGGGAGTGTATGTGTGTATACGTGTGTGTGTGTGTGTGTGTGGATGCTTGAACGCGTGTCTACAAGACGGAGAGAGGAGAGAGGAGGCAGGGGGAGTTGGGCACGCCCAAAACCGATCGTGTTGAGTGACGCCCTGTCTGTTGCTTCTTGTGTATATCTGTGCGTAATGCGATTGGCTGAGGAGGAGGACAGGGAAAAGGTACCCATGCAGCTCTGGCTGGCGCGCAATGGGCGGGTGGATGGCCTGTTTATAAACCCAGATCTCTCCTCGTGGGCGGGAACAGCAACAGTAGAGAGAGAGAAAGGAGGAGAGTGAAGAGAGAGGAGAAGAGAGAGGAGAAGAGGGCTGCGGTGGTGGAGGCTGTGGTTGTTGGAGGGGTGGCTTGGCGGCCGCCCCTGAATGCCTCTCCAAACCGCGCATGGACGACCACCTCAGCCTCCTGCAATCACCAAACCAAACCAAAACACCCGACAACCTGGTGGTGAACCACGGCTACACCGAGAGCGTGATGACGGTGGTGGCGTGTGACAACATGCTGGAGGAGTCCTCGGCTCTTCCTGGCCACCACCACCTCCACCACTCTCACCACCACCACCTCTCCTCTCTGGACCGATACGAACCGGACCATGAAGGATGCTGCGAGCGGGTCGTCATCAACATCTCGGGGTTACGCTTCGAGACGCAGCTCAAGACGCTCTCCCAGTTCCCAGACACGCTGCTGGGGGACCCCAAGAAGAGGATGAGGTACTTCGATCCACTCCGGAACGAGTACTTCTTCGATCGGAACCGACCCAGCTTCGATGCCATCCTGTATTACTACCAGTCCGGCGGGCGCATCAGGAGACCCGTGAACGTGCCCATTGACATCTTCTCAGAGGAGATCCGCTTCTACGAGCTGGGTGAGGAGGCGATGGAGAAGTTCAGGGAGGATGAGGGCTTCATAAAGGAGGAGGAGAGGCCGTTGCCGGAGAATGAATTTCAAAGACAGGTGTGGTTACTCTTTGAGTATCCAGAAAGCTCTGGTCCAGCTCGAGGCATCGCCATAGTGTCTGTCTTGGTCATCCTCATCTCCATTGTCATCTTCTGCTTGGAGACACTGCCGGAGTTCAGGGACGACCACAGAGACCCCATCACCATCACACCTACGATGAATGGCACACTAACATATTTCACCAGCCCCTTCTCTGACCCCTTTTTTGTCGTGGAGACGCTGTGCATCATCTGGTTCTCCTTCGAGCTCCTGGTGCGCTTTTTCGCGTGTCCGAGCAAAGCCACGTTCTCCAAAAACATCATGAACATCATCGACATCGTGGCCATCATTCCTTATTTCATCACTTTAGGCACAGAGCTGGCAGAGAGGCAGGGGAACGGACAGCAGGCCATGTCTCTGGCCATCCTGCGCGTAATTCGTCTAGTCAGGGTGTTTCGCATCTTCAAACTCTCGCGTCACTCTAAAGGACTCCAGATTTTAGGACAGACTCTTAAAGCCAGCATGCGAGAGCTGGGGTTGCTCATCTTCTTCTTGTTCATCGGTGTCATCCTCTTCTCCAGTGCTGTGTATTTCGCTGAAGCAGATGACCCGGAGTCTGGTTTCAACAGCATCCCGGACGCGTTCTGGTGGGCTGTTGTCACCATGACCACCGTGGGCTACGGAGACATGCATCCGGTGACGATCGGTGGGAAGATCGTGGGCTCTCTGTGTGCAATCGCAGGTGTGCTGACCATTGCTTTGCCCGTGCCAGTCATCGTCTCCAACTTCAACTACTTCTACCACAGAGAGACGGAGGGCGAGGAGCAGGCACAGTATCTCCACGTGGGCAGCTGTCAACCTCTGGCAGATGCTGAGGAAGAGGAGCAGCTGAGGAAGACACGCTCCTCTTCCTCCTCGCTCAGCAAGAGCGAGTATATGGTGATCGAGGAGGAGCACGGGATCAACAAACAGCCGCACAATAACTTCCCCACCACGGCCGAGCCGAACAACTCGACACAGAATTGTGTGAATATAAACAAAAAGATTTTCACCGACGTGTAGCCAAATTATAGAGCCCTGATGGACACATGGAGGAGGAGGTGGTGGTGTGTAAAGTAAACACACAGCTGTCATCTGTCGCTGCGCACCATCAGTATGTGTGGAAAGCAGCAGATGAAGAAAAGAAAGGAAGGGAGGGAAAGAAAGAAAGAAAGAAAGAAAGAAAGAAAGAAAGAAAGAAAGAAAGAAAGAAAGAGCAAATCCTGTGTTCAGAGATGCTGCTTTGTGCTCCATTCAAAGAATCTGGAGAAATTTCATTCCGGGTGACCTGAATTCATCTGTTTTCCTTTCGCGCTTTGGAGACAAAAGGGTGCTCCTCTAATAAAGTATTTAGGCCTTTTTATTCTCTGAGTTATAGGGAGTAAGTGACCTGTTGTGCATTGTGCAATAACTTAATATTTTATCACAACATAGAAGCTTTATAACTGTGAAAGATGCAAATGTATGAACACATTGTATTAACATGCGTTATGAGTCGTGATCCGCCCAGTCATAGCCTATGTATAATATTCAGAAATCATTACAATATGTGTGTGTGCGCGTCTGAAAAACACAGTTCTGCATATATTATCCCAATTAGACCGTTCTGTGATATGCCTTTATTGTGCGTTAAAGTCTAGTCCAAATGCTATACTGTCTTTAAAAAATAATCCCCTGTAATTCCTTGATATGAACTGCCCCAGCTGTTTATAATGCGTAAACGGCACCATATTATAAACCAACAGCCGACTGTCTGTGTCTCGTTATCGGTGCCAGACATACGTGAAAGCGGAGAAAACATAGCGCTCGTTCACGCACACACAAACACACACACACACACACACACACACACACACAGGCATCAAAGATGGAAGCGTGCTTCTCTTTGGATGCCTCAAATATAGCCCCGCTGTGATGCAGTCGCCATGGCGACGGTCGTTTCCTCGGTAACCCCCAGTCACCGTTGCCATGGCACCCCCTTGTTTCCACAGTAACCTCCCAGATGGCTTCGGAAGCTATATTGAAGATTCTCATCTAAATTAGCTCGTCTCCAGTCTCCAATAAGACTGCTCTGTCATCGTGCGTAAAATACAAGCGCGTCAAAGAAACATGCCCAGCGCCACTAAAAGCTCACTCAGTGACTTTAGGACTGACACACAGAACAAATTGGAGTAAGAAGAAGGTCTGTTTACAAATTTCCACCATGAACCCCCCCCCCAAAATGAACCAGGCACAACTCAGAGAGGTGACGAGACGGGAGATGTGGATGGAGAGTCAGAGCGTGAGGAATTATGAATGGACTTGGAGCGCATTGTGTCTCGAGTGCGCTACTGCAGGCGCTCAGCAGAGGCTGCTGTTCTCCCACTGATGAAACTGGTGAGTTCTGAGCACTGTTATGATGAACTATCCCTTCACCTTTAGCCATCAAACCAGTGTGTTTTACTGTTTATATTTTATATGCATGTCAACTCAGGCAGGTCAGTTCAATCTAGATCAAGGGTGCCCAAACTTTTCCCTTGGAGGGACAAAACTGGAACTCAATGGAGGGCAACGGGCCAAAATGAAACACCTATTGTATTGTATTGTATTGTATTGTTAAGATACAAAATGGTACTAGGATCCCAAGTTCCTTAATTGAATATGTTTTACATAGTTAGCCCCTTAAAACCCACCTGCTGATTACAATTGGGCTCATTTTATGCAATTTATGCATTTCCAAGAATGTTTAGGGACCGCAGAATGTAGAAATATTAAAATACACCTTCTTTAGAATAGGCAAAAATAACACATGTATACTGCATTCAAAAAACTACATGTTTTTCCCAAAACTGCATAGGATTATCATAAAGTGGGCATGTCTGTAAAGGGGAGACTCATGGGTACCCATAGAACCCATTTTCAGCCACATATCTTGAGGTCAGAGGTCAAGAGACACTTTGACAAATGGCCACCACAGTTTTTGAGGTCACCACAGGTCATTTTATACAGTGAGGTCAAGATTAAAAAAATGGTCTCACTACAATGAAATGGCTACTATGGGGACTCACATCATCACTCATGAATACAAATGGGCTCACTGGATCCACAAGAGTCTCAGCTTTACAGTGATACTCAGTCTATGTAATTCAAGACCCCAGTATGCAGAAATATTCAGAAACACCATTTTAGAATAGGCGAAAATACATTTATGCTGCATGCAAAAAAACTGCATGTTTTTACCCAAACTGCATAGGATTATTATAAAGTGGGCATGTCTGTAAAGGGGAGACTTGTGGGTACCCATAAAACCCATTCTCAGACACATATCTTGAGGTCAGAGGTCAAGGGACACCTTGACAAATGGCCACGACAGTTTTTCCTCGCCAAAATTTAACCCAACTTTAGAGTGTTAGCCTCCTTCCTGAAAAGCTAACATGACATGATTGGTATAATGGAGTCCTTTTCAATGGAGGTTTTCTAGTTTCATATGATGCCACTATCTTCTAACCATAAACCCGAGCCTGGTACGGCCTTCAAAAGACAGTAAAGTTGGTTGGGTCTTTTAATAAAAAAAAAGAATTTGCTAACATCTGGCGGGCCAAATCAAACCTGATGGCGGGCCAACTTTGGCCTGCGGGCCCCACTTTGGGCAGCCCTGATCTAGATAAAGGCACCTTAATGAAATGACATCACCACTCACACGTGCCGTTCAAAACGGTTTCTTACAATTCTTACATTAGTTTTATAGCTAATATCACAACATAATGTAAGTGAGTGTTTTTGTCATAGCTTGTATGAATACCTAACAATATAGTGATGTCTCACAAGTTGTAGGTCTGTACATTTAGACATCCATCAGCCTGAGTGTGTGAGTTTTCCTATTTTATGGAATGTGGGTGATGCTCCTGCAGTGTGCCCAGGTTGCCTTTCACCTTCAGCTGACTTTGTCTATGAGATGAATGAATAAGGGCACTAACAGCATGTTGCCCACCCAGCTTGTCTCAGTGATGCCTCCTGGTGGTCACCGTCTCCTGCTAACTGCTTACCTCCGTCTTCTTAATATCAGAGAGACACAAAGGTGAAGTAACCACAAGATACCAGGCAGCAAGAGCAAATAGAGAGCCGCTGGTTTGACACCAGTATTGTTAAATACAATCCTGTACTGTTGGAGTTTTCCTATCCAGTTTTTTCATGTGTTTTATTCACTAAAAACAGAAAATTATCACTTGCATGCTTATAAAATGACTTCATATTGTGGACTCTGTGTTGATTTGGATTGTAAGGCCCATTGAATATTATTTTGGCTACAGTATAAGCCTCTGCCTTGCCTTATTTTCCTGTGCCATATTCTTGTATTTGAAACTGCTGCTCTGCTATCCCTGCAGATTTCTGTCTAGATTTCTGTTCACTGTGATTATTCTAACTCAAATAGAGATGAGGGTGAGAGGGAAATACATTTTTTAAAAAAAGGCAGGATTTAGGTAATCCATCAAGCAGCCATGTTCTGAATGCTCATGTTCTTTAGTGTGTGTGCTTGTGAGCACACGTGTGTGGGGTAGTAAACTAATACTATGTATACTTCTCCAGTCATGGTTGAGTGATTATTAGGGCAGTCTCATTAGCTGATTCAGCCTAAAGGCAAAGTGGGAGGTCCCACAGAATGAATGACCTCTTCATTGATTATTCCTTTCCGTTTTGACCCCTGACCTTGACTTGGTATATCTTCAGTGAAACGCCGCCGTATTGGTCATCGGTTAAATTGCCTTGCTTGTTTCATCAGGTCACATAAAGTCTCCAGTGAGGAGAACCACTGGTCTATTGATCAGTAAACATGATATATTATGGAGGAGACGGCAGCTACTTGTTTATCATCTAACTGGATTGGTCAGTCTGGAAGCTATTCTCATGGGCACGACCAGGGTGGATTGTTAGAGACAAAAACACAGACAAAATAAAGTGCTTCACCGTGCACGCTCATCTTTTCGATTTGTTTTACTCCCCCCTCTTCTGCTAGCGTGTATCTCTGCAGCTCAGCTGAGTCTGACATATGTTTCTGTCACAGACTATAATGACCTTACCTATATTCTGTAAGTTTACTATAGATATTTAGTTGATGCTCTCAAACAGAGTAACTTGCAGTAAGTGAGCAGTTAGGTGCACATGGGAAATGTGGTAAGAGAGACTTTTATCCAAAAGTTGCCTGCTCCTCTCCTCTCCTCTCCCTCCTCTCCTCTCCTGTCCTCTCCTCTCCTGTCCTCTCCTCTCCTCCACCAACAGTGTTTACAGTTTGAGTTTTGCATGAGTGGTAATGAGACAGCAGGGAGAAGAGGAGCAGCCTTGCGTTGTTAATAAGACCACCGAGCTGTGTGATGGTCCTGGCTACGCTGTGTGGCTCTAACAATTTTGCTTTTTCTCCTCCTCCTCCTCCTCCTCCTCCTCCTCCCTTTTCTCTCTCAGGTGAAAGCCATTCCATTTTTCTGCACAGACCTCCTGGAACCCCTGACGACCCCAATTATACCGCCTCCCACTTAGGTAAACAGACTCCATTTGATAAGGAGAGTAAATATGACATTGGTGAACTTCAACTACTGATAATTACTCAGAAAGCTTTTCTCATTTTAGAGCTGTATAGATTACCCATTAACCTGAAGTGACCCTTTTTTTTCTCTTTAGGAGCGCAATGACTCCGGTCTTCCTGTTGGGCCAGATTGGCCAAAGTTAAGAGTTGAGACAGAACTCCCACTGGATCAGTTGTTCTTCCCTTACCCTCCTCCTCCTCCTGACTGGTGTCCTGAAACCTGGACTAGGTGCCTACCAGTTCTCCCCTTACAGTGGATCACCACTCAATCCAAAAATGCAATTGTAAGAACGACAAAACACAACGTAACATATTCCTAAT
>CAKAOI010043315.1:0-11559 GCA_916701655.1 Sebastiscus albofasciatus | reverse complement strand
GATGGATGCAATGATGATGAGGAGGTCTCCCTGCTCTTTATATACACACTTGAACCGCGAGTCACGTTTATTGGAGGGGGGTGGGGGAGGTTGATGGTCAGAACGTGCCGATATTTGCAGGAAGATGATTGCACATAAAGATATGAACCTGAACTCTGATCTTTTTCCTGACGGCATGTAAACAGTTGCAGCACAAACCTCTCTCTGTTGTTGTGATCTCAGATCAGGTTAATGGTTTAAAGGAACTGGAACCTGACTGGATATTCAGTGAGCTCTGTGCGTCAGCTGTGTGTTCTGCACTTTTAAAGGACATGTGAACAGTTGTGATGTGCTATTCAACATTTAAGGTGCAATGTGTAAGATATGGACATCATTTTAGATTAATACATTTAAAAAATGAACCAACATTATCAACAGAATGTGAAGAGGTTAAGTGTTGACATTATGTCAAAGAGGTCTATGTATTGTGTTTGTATTCTTACCCTGCTGTTAGTTAGTAGTTGGCTTTATTTTAAGAACCTATGACTGTGAATTTAGATTGTATGGAGCCAGTAGTAGAGGGGAATTGCTGACCCCTGTTTGTCTGGAGAATGTGACCGGACATTAGGGCTGCACGATTATGGCCAAAATGATAATAACAATTATTCTGATTAATATTTAGATCACAATTATTATCACAATCATTCATAGATTTTAGAGACAACATATTTGTATTGCAATTTCACATTTAAATAAACAGAGCGCTGCTTTCACTGCCATGTTGTGCTACATTCCGACTGTCAAAAATTCTAAGTATTATCCTTTTACTTTGTTATTGTCATCTATGGTGGTTATTTGCATAAGAACACACAATTAGGAAATAAATGATTGTATTTTTATTTAAATATTTGCTTTGATTTAAAAAAAATCTTGGCATTAGCAGTTTTAATTATATATTATTAGCTTCTTAGAGTTAGTGTTAGGAAGTTAAACAGGTCATCATTCTCTATTTTATATTGCAGTGAAAACATCTCCTTCAAACAAGTTTCTCACCAAAAACTAACTTTTGCAAGATCACATTTGAACGCATCATGATAGCGTTAGAAGTTACCATCGCCCAATACTCATTTTTAGTGATTAGAGCTTGAACGCACCACAAGCACTTCAGCTCCGTGCTGTCGGCAGACGAGTCGGTCGCTGTGATCACTCTGAGTGGCATCATGGGAATGAATTACAACATAACAAGTGTCTGATTAAGTTAGTTGTTCCAGATGTTTGTGTGACGTTACTGTCTGTGCCGCTGTGTGCCAACGTAAAACCATCATGTGGCGGCTGCTCATGTGACTGGCAGAAAATCAGATATATGAGACTGCTGAAAGCCGGCCGGTGATTGACGGTGCGTCTCTAGCTGTTAGTTTAGGAAGCGCTTGATTTACGCGTGGCATGCATTTAAACATCAATATCGCAGGCGATCATCTTCATTTAATTGTGAGAAGCCAAAATTGTGATCGCGATTAAAATTCGACTAATTGTGCAACCCTCCAGACATTACACAGTGTACCGTTAAATAAAAGTACCGAAGGACAGAGTACAGGCCTCTGTCACATCTGAAAGATCATAGTGGAATAAAGGAAGTCTTAAGTCTGTTTATCGTTCTTGTAAGTCTCTAGTTAATGATCGTACTTTTCGTCACTGCCTCAATCAAGGAAGCAAGGCGGCTACTTAAAAGGAGATAACACAATGTTTTATTGTCTGTTTCTCAAGAGTTTGAAGGTAGAGTCAGAATCTACACTGCTGCTGACTCTGCAGTGATTGTGTGATCTGAACATGTCCTCCAGTAAGGACAGGGAAGGACAGGGGAGGACGGGGAAGTCCAGCTATTTTCTGAGCTGTGTTTATGACTCTCTGGAGAGCTCTTCTGTCTGCTGCTGAACAGTTGGCATACCATCTTGTAATACAGTGTCAATACACTCTGTGCAGCAGTGGTAGAGTATGTGCAGCTCACAGGTTGCTTTTCCTAAATGTCCTAAAATGAATAAAGGTGCTGTTGCACCTTTTTGTTTTGTTACCAGAGCAGTGTGGTTGATCGTCTATCTGAGGTCATCTGTGATGTGTGTTCCTAGAAACTTAAAGCTGGAAACCCTCTCCACTTCTACTCCTGTGATGTTTAGAGGAGAGGGGTCCTCGTGGTGTCTCCTAAAGTCTAGGATGAGTTCTTCAGGTTTTTTTTGATGTTCAGTGATGGATTGTTTTCCGTGCATCATCCTGCCAGTTTGCGGACTTCACCTCTCATCTCTATTTGAGATCAGTCCCACCACTGTTGTGTCATCTGTAAATGTAATGATTGTGTTTGAGGGGATGCAGTCGTATGTAGAGAGCAGATTTGATCACAAAACAGATGTCAGTGATGATGTCAGTGTGAATGCCGCTGAATGGAGTGCCACTCAGTGCTAATTTGTAGACTCTTTTGATTTGATCATGTGTTTTACCTTTTACCTGAAACCAAAATAACGTCATAATAATCTGCTCTTTTTGTTTTAATGTTCTATATTTGGCCCATTGCTGTCCATGTAAATAAGGCAAAAATGCTGCAGATCTAATGTAAATGTTTTGATTTTTCTATATGAGCTGTTTGGCTGAATTTAACAGAACTATAATGTTCGGTAGAAGTCTCACGTTTCATTTTTCTCTGGGCATGTTTCCCAGTAAGCAAGACAGAATTAAAATTATATTTGCCCCCAAATCTTCAAGCGCTCACTCTCTGTGAGCTTGAAATGCGTCTTTAACCAGTTTGTAGTTCATGTTTTCTCAGAGAAGATTGTGCTCAGCTTGCGGCGGATGTTTAATCCTTAAAATTGCAAAGGTTTTTGAAGGAAGTTTGGTGCAGCGGTTTTGGAAACAGAGGGGGAAAAGAGGAACATATTTCATAAAGTTAAATTCTTAACATTTGTTTTAATAATAAACTAATGATTAACTGCAGTTATCAGATAGATATGGTGGGATAAAAGTAAAACATATATGTTGTTTCCTGGTTCAGATTCAGATTTATGATAGGGATTTCAAGGGTGTGGAGTGTTGGGAAAAGCAGGGCAGAGTGCTGACCTCTCTTACTGGAGGAAGAGGAGATAATGGATAATTAGTTGGGAAGAAAAGAGAAGGTAAAAGATTTATGGTACCAAAGAACAGGTTTCCAGTAAAACATGTTCATTTTATAGCCATGATGACTGATAGGCTGCATACCGGACTCTAAAACGATCTCCAATCATCATTTCATTGAATCAATCATTGCTCTATGTGTTTTATGGCTGTAAAATATGTGTTGTATGTCTCTCTTCTAGTGCTTTCTAATCCACAAGGTTTCCTTTTTCTAAGCTTCTAACACTGAGATCTGCAAAAACTTGCAAAAACTCTTGCGAGACTCGCTGCCCGACGACCTATCCTAACCTTAACTATTCAAGGTCAATGCCTAACCTTAACTATTCAAGATCAATGCCTAACTCTCGCGAGAGTTTCACCAGTTTGCGGGCTCCCTTCTAGCCACTACCCATTAGGACACCCTACACCCTGGACCGGCAGAGTGGGTCAAACCAGGGGGCATTACTGTTATACAGCATGTGACTTAACCAGTAGGCCAGCACCATGCCTCCTACTGAAGATTAATATGGCCTCATTACAAGTCTTCTTGTAGGTGATTGTTACGTCCCAGTGAGGTCTGGGGGTTAAGGGAAGGAACATAGTCCGGTGTTGTCATGTGTAAACTTGCCGTTTAATGAAATAATGGACAATCAAGGAAACAACACAGGCTGTAGTCAGTAATATACAACGACTCAGCAAACAGGAGCAAACACACCTGTGTCAGCAGGCAAAGAAAAACAAGGAAAGGGCTGTGGATGGCGTTGAAATCAACAAACCAATAAGACAAAAACTGCTACAAACTATAACTTATATTCACAGCTGACCAGCTAGCAAAAAATCCCAAAACATGAACCAGAAAGAAAACGGTATTCTTACTACACTAACGGTAAAAAAATAACACAATAGTGGCGGCCACCCCTTTTATCTGGTGTTCCTAACAGAGAAAATGCCTAACTGAGTGCTGCACAGCGGTATGCATACTGAAAACTAACTAAAAACGAATCCCTGCCCAGTCCCAAACACAATATAAAGTGCCTCTATGACAATGCCATAACAGAAACTAACAATCATTACACACAGAGTTGGATATTCAAAGAATGATTGAACTGCACCAGAGAAGCACGGCGATGGACTGATCAATGAAAATCACAGCCACCCCGATGTTGAGCACCAGGCCTCTTTTATAATATTCAGCGCCAAAGTTTCCTTCTCAATAGTGGAATAGCTCATTTGATGTTTGCTGAACTTGCGAGACAAGTAATTAACTGGATGGTCTATCCCGTTCACATCCTGTGTGAGGACAGTGCCAAGCCCCCACCGCACTAGGGTCAACCTCCAACTTGAAGGGATGGGTGAAATCAGGGGCAGCAAGCCAGGAGCATTACACAGGAGACTTTTAACACTATCAAAAGCATGCTGGCATTTAGGGGTCCACTGGTAATCTGCTTTTGGGCTGATGAGACTAGTGAAGGGATGAAGTACAATGGATAAGTTCCTGCAGAAGTTCCTGTAATAACCAAGGAACTGTCGCAGTGCACACCTAGTGGCAGGAGCTCCTGAATAGCTGTTACTTTAGTTGCAATGGGACGCACTTGACCCTTCCCAACCCGTCATGTCATGGAATATTGAACTTTTTCTGTTTGTTATAAGTTAAGATTGTCTTATGTTCCTCCTTTGGGTGTATTAGTTCTGTTCATGTGATTTTGGTTTGTTTTGGATTTGATTTCTTTTATATTATTTCATTCCAGTGTTTCCTGTTTTATTTTGAAATTCACTCCTCCTGTGTCTTGTCTGGTTTTACTTCCTACCTTTGTTTGTTTTCCCGTCTTTGTTGATTGTGTGCCCCGCCCTGATTTGTTCCACCTGTGTTTAATCACCCTCTTGTATTTAAGCCCTCTGTCTTTGTTGGTTCGTTTGTCTCTCCAGCCTTGTCTACCTTGTCCCCTGGTTTGCTCGTCACTCCTGCCTTGATCCTAGTGTTCCTCGTGTCCTCTGGTTGGTAATTTTGGTTTTGTTCTCAGTTTGTTTTTTGTTGTTTGTTGGATATATTCTCTTGTACTTTGTTCCCCTCCCTGCAGTTTTGGTTTTTGATGCCTGTTGGTTTTTGTTGTTTGGATACTTCAGTTTAATTTATTAAAGCTCGCTTTTATTTAAATGTACCTTTCTGCCTGGTAACTCTGTTTGGGTCCACCTTTAAACTCACACCTTGACACGTCATCATAAATAACTTACGGTGCCCCTTCCCAAATTCACATTTGGCCAAGATGAGGGTGAGCGATGCTTGAGTGAGGCGGCTGAACACTTCGGATAATGTGTTCAGATGTTAAGGACAGGTGGAGGAATATAATGATCAGGTCGTCCAGGTACGCATTACAGTTAGATACGCCAGCCAAAACAGTGTTTACAAGACGTTAAAACGTGGAACGCGCATTGCACATGCCAAAGGCTATAATGGTATACTGCAAAAAACGGTTGGGTGTCACAAAGGCAGAGATGACAGAGACGCAGTCCGAAGGAGAAGTTATGTTTTATCAGATAATCAGCCTCTGTCTTCGTTGGCTCTCTTTTTCTTTGGCTGACGCGGTATGGTTGTTGTTTTATCGGCTATGACTAATTCTAATTCGGTTATACTCCCAAGCCAACATGCACACGGACCGACTCGATGGGTTGCCGTCAGCGGCAGCTCCGGGCGGTTTGAGCACGGTAACGAACCCCAGTCGTGTCCGTTGGCTTGGGATTATAACTGGGTGAGTGAGTTAGTAAGTAATTAAAGGAGAACACAGGTAACATTAGGCCGATAATGTCTCTAGTGTTTGCTTTGGAGATAAGTTTTACTTTGTGACGGTAGTTTTGTTATGCTAATGTTGAGCCGGTAGCTAGCTAGCTAGCAGAAGCTACTGGCAAGTTCCGTAGACAAACTCTATAATGTGGGCTTCAGAATAAAGTAGTGCTTTGGGCGTTCATTGTGTAGCTAGTATTGTTCTAAAATATATTCTACTTCAATCATTTCTTCCGTACGTTTTTTGCAGTTTAACTAGTCCTGCATACTTTAAGCTACAGAAACCGTTTAGCTATCAAAATATTCAGCTCATTAAGGACATTAGTGCTATGACTTTTTTGTGTTTCAACTATTTATACTTTTTAAAATATTAAGCTTTTTCCACTTTTTTTTTTTACAATGTAACTCAATGGAGAAAATCTTCAAATCCTCTTAAACCTACTCTACTTTGAAATGCTACTGCTTACACATACTTTCAACTACAGACTACATTTAAACTTTAAACGGGTTACAAGTCTTTGAACTATTAAGCTATGATTCAGCTTTTTGATAACTTTTACAGTTTTTCATTCATCTCAGTTTACATTTTATGAAATTGAGATTAAATTAAAATCTAGAGCTATCGCAACAAATTGCTCTCTAAGCCACAACTTCCACTCCTCATACACAATTAATACATCAAAACATAGGTATCTTTGTCTTCTTTCAGATGATGTGCCCATTTAAGCAAAAGGTTTTACAGTTTTGGATTTATCTCCTTCAAAGCACCAAGAGATCCCTTCCTCTCTCTCTCATCCGCTGCAATGTTAATTCACCTCTAAAAGTCTGGACAAAAACTCAACTGTGAAGACTTTTTAAATTGTCAATTCTCAGTCATTTTTAACTTTATTCACACAAATGACACGTCAACATCTTTATCAAAGTCTTGAGGTGCTCAAACTGAAGAGATTTCAGCTATACAACTGATAGTTTTTAACTGAGGGGGTCTTTTTCAGGTAGTACCTTCTCTGTTTTCACCAGTCATTCCCAACCATGACTCGGCACTTTCAGAAACAAACAGGTGTTTCTGACTGGCTGATTAGAGCTCCATCAGTCTCTGCCTGTCTCTGATTGGTGCATTGCTCTTAAGCTCTTTTTAAACTGTACAAGTTTAATTTCTATTTAAGCCTACACAGTTACTGTCTGTCTGATCAGTCTCTGCCTCTCTGATTTAAAAGTACCTCTGTCTGTCTCTCTCTCACACACACAGAAGGTAACTGTATCTTAACAGGGAACTCAGGAAAAAAAATGTTTTCAAAATGAAATCTCTAGAGTATCTATCTACTAACTCTAACGATTTAAAGTTTTAAAAGTTCTAGCTGCTACTACAACTATTACTAATACTACTACTACTGTTGCTGCTGCTGCTGATACTACTACTACTGCTTCTGTTCCTACTGATTCTACTACTACAGCTGCTGCTCCTTCTGCTGCTAATACTACTACTACTACTACTACTATTACTACTACTACTACTACTACTACTATTACTACTACTACCAGTGATGTTACTGCTACTGCTACTATTACTACTGCTCCTGCTGCTGTTCCTACTGCCTCAACTACTACTACTACTGCTCCTTCTGCTACTTTCCACCCAAATACCACTCTGTGTAACAACTTATAGATTTTAAAGGTTCATTCAGTGAAAATACTATTTCTGTCCAAGCACTTAGTTTTAAAGGTTTATTTCACCCAAATACTACTCTCTCTCTTTGTGTTTAGCAATGCAGTTCATCTGTCTGATATACATACAAAGCATTCGCTCTTTCCACCTATTCAGGACAATTCAAATTTACCACTTGACAGTATTGCAATTTAGCTTTCAGCTTTTCTAGCAATGTATTTCAGCTCTTAGCTTCTTTAGCTAATACAGTTCAGCTTCCAACTCTGCCAGTTGTAAATTTCATCTTCTAGGGTTTTCAGCAGTGCAATGCATTTGAGCTTTAACATTTTTAGGCAAGTTATTTCACATTTCTGCATTTTCAGCAATACTTTGCATTCCCACGCATTTTCAGCAGGAAATGCATTTTCTAGTTTTCTTAGCGACCCTGTCTTTGGACGGTCTGAATGAGACAGCAGAGGAGGAGAGACAGGTGATTAGAGAGGGGAGAGGATGGAAGATGGGGAGACAGACAGGTGATCAGAGAGAGGAGAGACGGGAGACAGAGACAGGTGATCAGAGAGAGGAGAGACGGGAGACAGAGACAGGTGATCAGAGAGAGGAGAGACGGGAGACAGACAGGTGATCAGAGAGAGGAGAGGACGGGAGATGGGGAGACAGGTGATCATAGAGGGGAGAGGACGGGAGATGGAGAGACAGAGACAGGTGATCAGAGAGGGGAGAGGACGGGAGATGGAGAGACAGAGACAGGTGATCAGAGAGAGGAGAGGACGGGAGATGGGGAGATAGTCAGCTGCAGCTGGACTCAGTGCCTTTCGGAGGGCTCTTTCAGTGCCACCAGCCAGCGCTGCAGTAACGTTACTTATCTCCATTTCAGCGTCAGTTTATGAAACAGACAAACTCATCTTTATATCCAGTAACAATACAATAGTGTTCCCCCTTTTGTTTTCTTCTGTTCTGTGTCTCCTCAGTCTCCATCTTTCATGGCCTCTACCGTTGTATCTGTGTAACTCAGCTGAGCCAACCAACCTTGTGACATCACAGGCTAGAGTACTGCAACAAATGTCAACATTTTTCTTTTAAATGCTGACATTTTTCATGTTTGTTATTTAACTGTTTATTAGAGTGGAAATCCATTTAATAAAACCAGCTTAACTTGGTTGACTGTTTCACTTCCACTTTAATCTCAACCACCATAGCTTTTTGTCTATTACTGTCTAAGTGTCTGTCTAGTGTCTAAATATGACTGTCAGTAGTAGTGCCACCAGTATCACCACCATCACTGGTAGCCCTTCTATGTCCTCTGTGAGGACCACCCCAAGCACTCCCAGTCCTGCTAAAACCTTGCACTGTGTCGCTTGACGTATTTGTCCACCAGTCAGACTGTTTGTGACCAGCTCAGCCTGCCCCATCCTGACACAGAAATAAGTCTAATCAGCAGGCTTAAAAAAATCTATAGAGTTGCTTTAAATGATCAAGTTTAACCTGAAGTCACTGTAGGAGCATGTAGGTACATACAATTTAGGATTAAATGTTACAAGCACAAAGTGATTATTAAAACTTGTTTGCACGAAGATATGCATGTGACATTCGAGTCATCCGACTGCTGCGGGACCGGACTCTTGGGAACAGCCCAACACGACTGGTGAAGCAGCTGAAGGAGAATCATGGGGAGGAATGGCTGAACCACTTAGCCCATTACCTGGAGGAGTGTGCCAGCTTTGTGGACCGTCCAAGTTTGTTCCCCGTGGCCTGCTAGGAGCCACCTGAACCCACAGATGTACACTCCAGTTGCTGGGTATTATCTGTGTATGGTAGGGGCATAATCAGTCGCCTGGATCACATCAAGGCCACCATCACTTCCACCTTTGGATCCATTTTGAAAATGGACTCAAGCAAAAAATGGTATTAAGCAGTAGTGAAAGAACTAAACATAGCAATAGCACAGCACAAATCTAGTATAATAATATATATAATATATTCTTGGATTATTACTGATACATGAACATCAAACCAAGATTTTCATGTTGCAGCTTGTTGTAAAACGGTAGTTTTACAGTGTAGGGTAGTTTAATCTATAACAATGCATCATATTAAATAAACTGATCACATGTTACTTTGTAAAATCTTGAAATAACCACTAACTTTAGCTGTCGAATGTGTTAAGTGCTTAGTTACCTACTGCGCATGTGTTAAGTGTACTACTTTACGTTTTGTAGATGTGCGGCTGTGGCCGCTGTTGTTGATGTCGAACTCAAGTTAGAGTAAAGTCTAACTATACAAAGTTGTCGTTGGAGTTATTGAGCTAACATTGGTAGCAGAGGATGTCCGCTGGCAATTACAAAGTTCTGCCGGCGTTTGACGAGAAGAAGTCCTACGACAGTTGGAAAAATGAGGTCGAAATCTGGAGGCTCGTTACCGACCTGGAGAAGAAGAAACAGGCTTTGGCAGTTGCCTTGTCGCTAACGGGAAGAGCGAGGGACAGTGCGCTGGAAATCGCCGCAGTGGATTTAAACAAGGATGACGGAATGACTACACTTCTCTCGAAACTGGATTTCGTGTTTTTGAAAGAGGAAAAAGACCGCCAGTATGACGCTTACACGGAGTTTGACCGCGTCACGAGAGAAAATGGCGTCTCTATGATTGATTACATTGTCGAATTTGAACGGCGATACAACAGAATAACTCAGTTTA
Source organism: Sebastiscus albofasciatus (assembly GCA_916701655.1). Lineage (NCBI taxonomy): Eukaryota > Metazoa > Chordata > Actinopteri > Perciformes > Sebastidae > Sebastiscus > Sebastiscus albofasciatus. The sequence continues at coordinate 1,309 of CAKAOI010043315.1, read as the reverse complement.
AAATGGAGCTTCCTGATGCTGTGTTAGCTTTCAAGCTACTAGATACTGCTGGACTTAATGTTAAAGACAAACAGTTGGCGCTTACGGCCTGTTCAAGCCTCTCGTTTGTTAACATGAAGTCAGCCTTGAAGAGGATCTTTGGCGATAATACGCCACTAGAGGGTGCTCGTGAGCTGCGGATGAGAGGGGATGCTGCTGACTCTGCTGACTCCGCCTACTACACACGCTTCACCGGCAGGCGTGAGAGCAAAACAGCTTCACACTTTCCTGCGGCTGTTCAGGGCACAAATCCACTCGACAGATATGGAAAAAGATCAAGATGTGCAGTTTGCCAAAGCACATATCACTGGGCAAAGGACTGTCCACACAAAAATGAACATGCAAAATTGACTGAGGATGAGAGACTGACAGATGTTTAAGAATGCAACATTACTTTGTTGTCAAAAGAATCATTGTCTGACACAGAGATCTTCATGGTGGAATCCTTAGGATCAGCTGTTATTGACACAGCTTGCACCAGAACTGTATGTGGAGAAAAATGGCTTGATGATTACATCAGTGGACTAACAAAGAGTGAATTATTGAAAATGAAGGACACAAAGAGTGTAAGATCATTCAAGTTTGGTGATGGGAGAATTGTTCAGTCTACTAAAAAAGTCAAAATTCCAGCTGTGATAGGACAGACTAAATGTAAAATTGAAACAGAAGTTGTCCCAGTAGATATCCCATTGCTTTTAAGCAAAACTTCACTGAAAAGAGCAGGTGCCGTTTTGGACATTGAAAATGACAAAGCCACTATGTTTAAGCAACCAGTGAAACTTGAACTGACATCTTCAGGACATTATTGTGTGAACTTAAGAGATGAGAATAACACAGATGAAAATGAGATCCAAACTGAGGATGACATTCTCACTGTGACAGAAAACATGACAACAAAGGAAAAGCAGAAAGTTCTGTTGAAACTACACAGTTTGGACATGCTTCAGCCGACAGACTGAAAAAAATACTGGCCTGTTCAGGTAATGATGATGATGAATGCACCAGAATTCTCCAGGACATGGTGAACAAATGTGAGACATGCATCAGATATAGGAAACCAAAGCAAAAGCCGGCAGTAGGCTTGCCTATGGCCTCAACCTACAATGAAACTGTAGCTGTGTATGAGCTAGAGACAGGAGTGTGGTACCTGCACGCCATTGACCACTTCACACGCTTCAGTGCAGGGAGCATTGTCACCACTAAGAAACCCAGGGAGATTGTGAAACACTTTATTCATTGCTGGATAAGTGTTCATGGTCCTCCACGCAGA
>CAKAOI010043313.1:0-18349 GCA_916701655.1 Sebastiscus albofasciatus | reverse complement strand
GAGGTTTCCCGTGTCTTGTGAAGTGACGGGGCTCCGCAGCGAGAAACGTTATCGTCTCCGACCAAAACTCCGGTGTCTCCCCTGTTCACTCCGGCCGCAGTCGGGAGGCTGAATGAGGAAAAGCCAACACTAGGATCAGCAGTGATCCATGGAGAGACCTCCATCTGGTCAGCTAACATTACTGCCAAGCAGCTGAAATATAGAGTGATATTGTGGTTTTAGCTGACATGTGTCGCCTCACTGTTTTGAGCGATGCTCGTTCATGTCTATGTAGAGCGAGCACAAGCGCGAGCCCGACACTGACTTTCGTTGACTTAACGGCCACAGGTGTCGCTGTTAACAAGCATTTGTGATTCTTACAAACTGTCCCTTTAAGTACAGTTTAGAGGTATTTTGTTTAGGGTGACAGTTACCTATTGCTTTGCAAGTTGGTGATTTTACTTTAAACAGGACTTTTAAAAAAGTAAAAGTCTTAGTGACATTAGACATCACAATATTCTCAACCTGTGCAAGATTCGTTCTTTCCTTTTTACCTTCTTCCTTCCTCAGATCTGTCCTTTCTTTAACTCGTCTAAAAATCTGAGAAAACTGGAGGTTACCTGAAAGTGAAACTAAACTCTAAACCCTCTGCACCATTTGTATTTTCACTTTTCATTCCATTTTTCTCCTTGATACCTGTTTCAACAAGACTTTCACCAGAGGACATTAGCTTGTAAAGGAGTATTTTTATCCTGTGGTATTATTACTGTATAAAGCAATGCATTTGAATACTGGAAAATCAAGTTCTTTGGTGGACTGTAACAGCTTGTTTCATCCTACGTGACATTTTACATGTAGCTGTTGAGTTTCTTTTCCTACGTGAACTTTTACAGCCGCAAACAATGTAGAAATGACTTCCAACCTCTCTTTGAAAAGAGGCACACAGACACACAAAGTTTCTGCTGAGTTTTTGTCTTCAGTAATAAAACAGCGTCCACAGAAGAGATAAAAAAGGAAGAAGGGAAAGTATTGTCTTACGCTTTCACAATCTCCTCTGGCAAGAGCGCACCCCCGATTCCACTTTGAGAAAATAAACATGATGGAATTTGGGATCAGACACAAGTACAACTTCCCCTTGACCTCTGACCCAGCGGGAAATGGAAAGTGTTCCTGTTATTCAGCCCTCAAGATGAGTCCACATCTGAATAACGGAGAGATTGATAGGAAACAGAAACAGGTAACCGTGTTTCTAGGTGAGCATTTGTTTGAGGTCAAATCTCAACCGACGACTGTGAGATTTGTGCCTCTGCAGTTTGTTAGCTAACGGGGATTTGCAACTATAATACTCCACATCACACTGAGGTGCTCAGAAAACCAATATTTAACTACTCCTTTTGTTTATCTTGGCTTTATCTTTGGTGCTCATTGCTGTGGGATTGCTGTGTTTTTCCCAGTGTCAGTTCTGTCTATAATGGCCATCATTGTTCTTGATTTTTTTTGGGGGGGGCAGGGGGATTAATCTTCTACTAAATCTGGGAAAACTTTTGTTGAAAAGATCATGCATCATTTCCTGTGAGGCTGGGGATTTTTCCTGGGAAAGTCCTACATGACACTGGATGGAAAAAAAGCATTTTCTTGGTAAATTGCTGTTTTGGAGTAAGAAACCCTTTTTTGAAAGAAAAGGTTGAGCGTCACTACTTCAAGGCCTTCAGACCTGAATTTCGTCCCCTCATCGAAGAGTAGAAATTGAAAGAGTGAAAAGGTTTTCTTACTTCCTGTTTTGTCTGTCTGCCACACTGTACTGTTGTTACCTGGCAACTTATAAAGTGCTCCAGGGCGTTTATGATACTTACACGTTTTGTAAGATAATCTTCACAAATGATTTATTTTTATGATTATCAAAGTATGAATGCAATTGCCAGAAGTAAAAAGCTAACGTTATAAACGAACTAGACCACGGTCGCATGAGTATAAACAACAGGACTGTAAAGGAGGACGAGTTGGCTTGATGACGTTTAGTAGTCTCATTTAGCCACTTGTTAGCAACTGCCCTTTTTAAGACACATTACGGCTTCAAAATTCACGAGTGGGATATTTACTGATGTATTTTATGTCGTAGAACAAAACCTCTTAAACTTGTGTTCACCACAGACCTTATTTCAGGCATCCAACTAAAACCCCATTCAAAAAACACACTGACTTCGAGACGAGTTATCCAGAAGTGCTAAAATGTTAACTCATTTCCTTCTTGTCTTTGCCAAGAAGGATGTTATTTGTTTGATTCATTTGTGAGCTTAGTCATCAGTAAATCTAATGTGTCACAGATTAGGGTGAAATGGCGTGACTCCAGATCATGTCATTCTTTAACAGGTTTCTCAACATTGTGAGTCATTTTCCAAAATTTCCTGTTTCTTATGAAAGGTTGTGTCTAGAAGGTAACATGGAAATTGCAAAACTCACCAGGTGATTAAGGTCAGGCATTGACCTTGAATAGTTAATGTTATGATAGGTCATCGGGCAGAGAGTCGAGGGCGAGAGTTGTTGCAAGTTTTCACAATTTGAGGGTTACCTTCTGGACACAAACCTTATTAAAGTATCGCGCTTGAATGAGAGAGAATCTGGCACACGTGTCCCTGATTATCTTTCACTTCGAGGTTAAAGCAGGTCATACATTTCTAAACGCTTTCTACTATTAACGTACATTTAAAAGGATTGTGCGGTTGTCCTCGGTGGAGGTACAGTATGTTCTCTGTGAAGACTTTGCATTATGTTCAAGCAGTCTATAATTCACACACTCAATCCAGCAGAAGCTCATATCTCACTGAAGTGCGCAAAGCAACAGTGTAAAACTGACTTTGACCTTTAAAGAAAACAGAAATAATCCTTCCTCTCTCACATGAAACCAACACAATACCGAAAAGACCTTCTGAAACCAAGCAGTCAATAAATTTAACTCCACAACGCTGTGTTTTACAAGAAGCTAGCCCACAATAATATACACACACACGCACACTTTCTCTTCAGCATCTCTCCTTCATTTTCACACAGGAACGTCAGAGCAGAACACACACACACTCCCCACTTGGATTTGACACATATTTGGCAGAAGCAGATACTGTGTGTGTGTGTGTGTGTGCACATGTGTGTGTGCACGTGTGTCAATAAAACAGTTGGGGGAGCATCTCAAACATGTCAGCAAAATGTTAAAATGGCACATAAATAACGTTCAGCAGAGACAAACAACAACAGCTGTTGTCAGTCACTTGCTGTGTCGCCTCTGCAGCACAACAGCTCTGTTACAAAACGCTTCAGATAAATACTGAAGCTTGTAACAACTTGTACGAGCGAGGCTGCATTCAGAACTACACAAGCAACACTTCCTCTTCCTTTATCCTCACTGACGATTCTCACGGTAACAAAAGTTAATTTGGTGTCATCAGCGACCATTGCCAAGTCATTGTATACAGCTAGAGCTGGAAAGACTAGTTGATTAATCCCGACAGATCGGCAACATTTTTCATAACTGATTAATTGTTTTTAAGTCATTTTGTAAAAGCAACAACATATGCTTTCTGTCTCCAGCTGTTTTTTAGTCTTTGATGATAGTAAACTGAATATTTTGGGTTTCTGAACTGTTGGTTTGACAAAACAAGACATTTTAAGACGTCACCTTGGACTCTGGGAACTTATAAATGGGCATTTTTGCATGCAGAAAGTAGACAATAGAGTATTTTCTATTCTAGTTTGCTGGCAATTTGTAGATGCAGCCCCTATATACTGCGCAACAAAATTGACTAATCATGCACCACCACCTTCCATGGCAGGTTTACCCGCCATCCAACAGTAGGTTTATATAACAATTCACACTAATAACAACTGGAATATGAAACAACTCTCTTTGAAACTACTTTGTGCCCCTTTTATTTACGCTGGTTCACCTTAACAGACACTTTTTAACCATCTCACCCCACTTTGTCCCGCACCAACATCCTGTTTTAAACAGCAATACATCAAATTAAAAAAAAAAAAAAAAAAACTGGTTGCTTTCAAAACACTTATGTTACTGTCAAAGTTGTTTTATGATCTAGAAAATAGAATGGTAAAAATGTATATTAGGTATAAAAAAAATACATAACTTCTAATTCTAAATTAGATAATTAATGCTGAGAAGCTCTAAAGTGGGGACAGTCCATAATCCAGGTGTTATATTGCAGATGTTATTACTGATATTTATCCTGAATGTTACAGTTAGCTCTGAGTTGTGTATTTCCATATGTGGAAGTGAGTCGTCCAAGCTCACAGAATAGTTACTGACCCGTCGGAAACCATCTGACTGACCCGTCGGAAACCATCTGACTGACATGTGCATTTTCAGAATGACTGGTATTTGCTTTTAAGTTTTAGGAGGTCGTTGACCTGAACCGTCCATATTTCTGACTACAGCGAACTGGAGTTTGGCTCCACAGACATCAAACCTGGGACAAAATGTATCGTGTGAATACATCATATGGAGTAAAATTAGTGGATATCAAAAAGTAAACAGTAAATCTAACTTGTCCGATTTTGTGACTTCTTGTGAAATTTATTGGCATCATTATATTAGACTCTGGAGCAGACTGTCAAAGTACCTGAACTGAAACAAAAAGGAGTTACCAGAGTCATAAATAGTTGTAAACAGTGATGGTGAAACTCTGATCTCAGTTAGCTCAAGCGCAGCACCAGCTGGGCTCCATCTTGCTGACAGGCAGCCGGAAAGACGACAGCTCTTCAGTGTCTCATGATCTACAAACTCCATTAAAACTGAGAGGAACAGCATTAAAACACGGTGTCCAAGTTCAGGCAGTTTATTCAGATGGATTTGTTCAGCTTTGAGGGAACAGAATCTATATCTAAACAGAATAATGATAGTTAAACAAAAAAAATAAAAAACTGTTTTACATTTTGGAAAATACGTTCATTAGCTGTCTTGCCATTATCTTTGTTAGCTAATATAAAGCTAGCTAGCTGAAGTCAGAAAAAGGTTAGCTTAGCTTTGAACAAAGACCTGAAACCATAGACTGTATATAAAGATGAACGACATGACAGCTCCCCAAAAGTGAAGCCAAAACATCTTGATCGCCCCCTGGTGGCTGGCTGCAGTATAGGTCATAAATCCCACCTCCTCCATGTTAGCGGATGGGACACGGGCCAAAACTAAAATGTCAAAGTACACGTAAAATAAATTGTCCCCAAAGATGGTGTCTTTCATTTTATGTAGTTTTTATCACGTTGATGTATGTTCAAGTGTTCATTTTTCTGATAAGTTTGATTTTAATTGGTTATTTGATGCTATAAAAAGGGGCTGAGACAACATGATTGGCAGCTATGCTAATTGGCCGCTGGCTGTAGCCTCACATTTATCGTACAGACATGAGAGTGTATCAATATTCTCATCTCACTCTTGCCAAAGAAAGCAAATAAGCATATAGCTGCAGCAATTAACCTATTAAGTTATTAGGCCTAATCGATTTGAGTACTTTTTTAAGAAAGAGAAGTAAAAATTCTCCAATTCCAGCTCCTTAAATGTGAATATTTTTTGGTTTCAAAACAAGACACTGGACAAAACAAGACATTTGAGGCGACATCTTGGGCTTCGGGAAACACTGATCAACATTTTTCACCATTTTCTGACATTTTATAGACCAAAACAACTAATTGACTAATCAGGAACATAATCAACAGATTAACCGGCAATGAAAATAACCGTTTGTTGCAGTCCTACATATTTCAAACTATTCCTTTAAACAGGAAACATTAAATGCCAAGATCAGTATCACCAAAAACCTGATTATTATAGCCTTTGAAAGTGTCAGAAATATATGCCACATAACCTGGACAGACATCTAGGACACAAAAGATACCGGAGAAGAAGCGAAACAAAAGATGAACAGAGCGGTCTGTTCTCACGAAAATGCCTTCTTTTTTTCTCAATCTTGATAATGTGACTGTGAAATATAACTGTGGCCTAAATGTCTTAACTGACAGTGTAACAACAGACGGTCTGTTCTGGGTGGCACCCCGGTGTCAAAGTGAGACCTGGATGTGCACTAGTGTGTGTGTGTGTGTGTGTGTGTGTACGCTTGCAAGTTGTGTTGTATCTACTGTGTGCAGTGATAACAAAAGGCAGGATGGAGGTTTGACTGCAGAGGGGAAGAGGGAGAAATATAACACAGAATCAGTTACAATCTGGACACTCAGCACATTCCTGCAATATATCACACACGCACACGCACACGCACACACACACGCTAGTGCACATCCAGTAGAAGGGGATCAAACCTGATGACAGTTTACCCTCCACACTCTTGAGATGAAAACAGACCAAACGCAACAAGGGAGTAAAATAATAAAGATGCAATGATTAAAGGAGGGAATTTAAAAAAATGATGGATAAAGTGTTAAAGTTTGTAGTGAGATTAGTCCGTTATCATAAACCTGGTTATGAAAACACGCGCAGGCAAAGCAGTAACATCTTGTGATGAAAATGACACTGGAGCCGAGGCCTGTACTACGAAGCGAGTTCAACATACCCGGGGTATCTTCTCGTTATCTAGCTTCACTTACCCTAACAAACGAGATCTCGCTAAACCTTTACTACGAAGCTGGTTATCAACTCGGTAAGTCAACTCAGGGTTTCTCTGTCTGGTTATGAGCGCGTTCACATGAACAGGGAGGTGTTTGCAGCATCTGACCAATCACAGACATTGACAAGTCCACTGACAGCAGACAGAGTGGCACATTTATCAAAGAGTAAACTATATTAATCCAGACTAAAAGTAACACAGTTGAAACTGCCAAATGCAGGAAAGACAGAAAAGGCAAAATCAAAAAACTCCCGATGTGTGAATGTGTAAATTAACAGATTTATTAATTTAATAGAACACTCAAAAGTCAGATATGGTCGTTTAGATATAAGTAGTGTTAAAGAATGTAATAGATTAACTGATTACTCATGTCTTTACCCTTTGAGAAATTGCGTCTATGAGTATTTAAACATCCTTTCAGCTGCTGGAGGACTCAAGAGTAAGTAAAAAAAATAAATATAAAAATATAATTCAAAGCGGTAAACACCCACAACATAAAGCCAGCTGTCCTTCCTGTATTCGTCAGTTTAAACTGTGTTGTTTTTAGTCTGGATTATGACTGTAACTTCTTCGCATGTGTGTAATATTATCATATAATCACCACAGAGAGCTCTGATTGGTCAGCAGGAGGTGCTTTCATACGAGTTGATCTCTTATCTGGAACATAACCTGCTCCGGAGCAGGTTAGCCGTTCAGCATCAGTTACCACGGAGATCTACCCCGGTAAGAAGTGATCCAGCTTCGTAGTACGGAAAACCCATAGTTAACCCTGAAGTTACCTCGATAACCGCAAATCCTGCTTCGTAGTACAGGCCTCAGGTCTGTCAAATATTAGATGGTTTCAGCTTCTCAAATGTGAATATTTTCTGGTTTCTTTACTCCTCTATGACAGTAAACTGAATATCTTTGAGTTGTGGACAAAACGAGACATTTGAGGACGTCATCTTGGGCTTTGGGAAACACTGATCGTCATTTTGCACCATTTTCTGACATTTTCTAGACCAAACAACTAATCGATTAATTGAGAAAATTAATCAACAGATTAATCGACACTGAAAATAATCATTACTTGCAGCCTCAGTAGTTTAAAGTTTCTCAATTGAATTTACAGGAAATATACAATTTGATGATACACATCAATTCAGATCTTACCACCCACCTCTAAGAGACTCAGATTAAAATGATTCACAAATCATACACTTTCCCTTTTCAAAGGCTGTAAACTCACTTACCCCCTATGACTGACTGACTGACTGACTGACTGACTGACGCACACACTTTCACATCCCTGATACACCTCGATTGTGAGGTGATAAATACATGAACTTGAAGCTTAGTCAGCCAAAGAAATTGTCGACTGCGAAATCTTTATCTGGTGAGTCATCACATCTCTGATTTCTACAGGGCTGCCAGCTTTTAGTCAGTTAATCAACTAATCTGTCATTTTAGTCTTGGTCAACTATAAGTTTTCTTTATTTGATCAGTCATTTTTTATGCTTTTTTAAATTTTGAAAAAACTTATGAGCACATCTCTGGTAAACAGAAGATTCAAAGTGGTGCTTTTTTTTTTTTTCTTTGTGGAGAAACACAGTTTTACAGATCTCCCGATTAAATTAACTAATCAATTAGTCAACAAAAATCGTATGATTGTCCAAATGTCCAAGACATCTTCACCTCACCTTTATGCCAGCTTTAGCCCCAGCAAGGCAGATGGATTTATTTTATTACATCCCTAAAGCTTAAAACACTTTTCCGTTCAAAATGGACACCCAGGGCGTCGACAGTGGACTCATCATTATCTGTGCACAGACATGAACACACACTTGTGAGTGAGGAGGGTTGAACAGCAGAACGGTCATTATCATTCCCCCCTGTCAGTCAACAGATGGATCGTCAAATGTTGTAACCTTTGACGGTTCTTCTTGCTGCCCTTCACAGAAATTCCACGTCAAGCAAGTTCTAGTTTAACCTCATATATTTCACCTCCTAAAGAAACATCTAAAGAAAATAAACTCGGTGGGAAAATGAACATCTCTGATGCCCTCCCTTCATTCATCATCTCAACTACAACCTCACGGTGTCACAGATGTGCGCAGATGTGACACCAAACAGCTGGAAGATGTCAATTCTGTTAATGGTCTTTGGAGTCCAGAAGCAAGTTGCAACAAGTCATTTTGTTCCCTGTACAGTAGTCACACATATACACCAAATACCCCTCTCTCAACACACACACACACACACACTGGGTCTCCTGTTTCCAAAACAGGATTTTAACTGTCACAAAGAGAGAGATTCATTGACAATGATCTTTGCTCTTCCCCCCTAGCACTACGTTTAAAAAAGGACAGGGGCCACAGGGTGCAGCAGGAAGAAAGATATGCAGAAATGCATTCACAGAGCTTGGAAATTATTCATCAAAGAGACAACTGGAGATGCACATATGGCCCCAAAAATTGCACTTTGTGGCATACAACAAACACGACCTATGTGCAGTCAAATTCACATTGTAAGTCCATCATCCCCTCATCACTACCCAGATAAGATAGAGGAGGATATAGGAGACCAACAGCAGCATTCTTACTCACTGTTGGGGAAGACTTCAGTTTGGCCTGTTTGAACAAGATAGAGCAACCAGGAAAGAGACTAAAGGTGACTTGTTTATACTGCAGTGTGCACTGTAAACAATTGCTGTTAATTTACAGCAGGATTTCAACAGTATTAACCTGTTATTGCGAAAAACAGTGCTTTACTGTTAATACAAAAGAAAACCTGTTAAATCACGCTTATATACTGTTTTTTTAACTGAACTATAATAATGCATTCTTAAAAAACATCACTTTACTGCTGATCTACTGTCTAAAGTATCATCAGTAACAGTTTCATGCAGTATGTTTTTTAATTCTGGGACCTGATCTGCTCATGTGAGGCTTGTACATTGTACATGATTGTAAAATCAGTGAATTAGCTTTATTGTTCTTCACTCACATGTTGTTCTGGTTTACATTCTGTGCATGTAGCAGCTATAGACAGACATTTTGGGAAAAGTGTCAACAAGTCTATTATAGCCTTTTTCCTAACAAGTGCGTTTAATTGTATTTAGTGTGACTATTCCTACGTCTGTAACCTGCTAAGTCTATTCATCTAGGCAAAAAATAATGTTTATTAAAATGTATATAAAAACCTAAATAGTGCATTAAAACAAATCAGTAAGATAATGTAAAAGAAAGCTGAAAAACAGCTATATAATGTATCTTTAAACAGTAAATTAACTGTAAAATACTGTGAAATTAATAAAAAAAAACAGTATTTTTCATTAACAGTACAAAGCTGTAAATTTCAGCGACAGTATAATAATGTTAATTTTACAGTAACATCAAGGCAACCCTGCTGCCAGTTCTTTACTGTTATTTTACTGGGACATACAGCCCCAAAATTGCACTTTGTGGCACACAACAAACACAACCTATGGGGCAGTCAAATTCACATTGTGAGTGCATCATCCCCTCATTACTACCTCAGATAGTGAGGTAAAGATAGGAGGAGGATATGGGACACCAAAAGCAGCATTCTCACTCACTGTTGGGAAAGACTTCAGTTTGGCCTGTTTGAACAAGATAGAGCAACCTGGATAGAGATTAATGGTGTTTATACTGCAGCGTATGCAAATCACTGCCAAGTCATGGGTCTACTTTTTGCAACAGAATATTGTGCAAGTTTTTAAACAAGGGTCAATAACTTAACACTATAGTGCAGAAAACCATGAATCACTTAGGTGTCTTGATTGAGGGTCTACTTTTTTCTAGGTGTCTTGATTGAGGGTCTACTTTTTTCTAGGTGTCTTGATTGAGGGTCTACTTTTCCCCAACAGAATACTGTGCACGTTTTTAAACAAGAGTCAATAACTTTTTATTCTAGTGCAGAATCAACAAGTGGATTATCTGGGATAGATCTATAGATTAAGCCCACAACTTTACGCACACCAGGTGAGCTGTACACAGCCTGAAACTGATCACATTTTTCAGCCATGTTGTCAGGAAGGAGGAGTGGAGAAACACTCACCAACGAAGACACAAAGAATATCCACCGCGATCAGAATCAGCTTCTTGCTTTGCTCTGTCATGTTTCCTCACTTTCATAAAGAAATCGAAGAAAAAAAAAAGAGCAGAGTTGTAATCTAAGAAAACGCCTGGAGTTACTATGGAAAGAAAAAATAAATACTACGAAGACAAGTCGACCTGCTTGTTCTTCCGGCTCCACTCCTCTGTGTACCTGTCCGCCTGTCCGCCTGTCTGTCTGTCTGCAGGCTGCGCGCTCTCAGGTGCGTGGAGCTGCTTTCTGTCTGTCTGTCCGTCCAGCTGTTTTACGCACAGGAGGAGGAGGAGGAGGCGCGTCTTTCCACATTAACAGCAAACTAAACTCACTAATTTCACTTCCCGAAATCTTTCCTGTGGAAAAAAACTGGAAAAAAAAATCCCCACTTTCTTTTTCTCTGCCTTGCCCTCTGGAGCAAATCCAAGCAGTGAAAGTAACAATTCACCTCTCTACCACGTGGTCATCTTCTAGGGTAAAGGTGTGACACCCATTTCAGATACCTCATATGATCTAGAGGTCTCACTAACATTGTCAGATTAAAGAGTTTCACTCACACTGTGTGATTCTGTAATTTGCTCTTTGTCTCTTCAATTGTTATGTTTGTTTTATGTCTGTGGTAACTGTGGTGCTGCCTATCTTGACCAGGACACTCTTGGAAAAGAGATTTTTAATCTCAATGAGTTTTTACTCCTGGTTAAATAAAGGTTAAATACAAATAAATACATAAAACACTGGATTTATTTGGAATTAAAGTCTTTACTAAATTGGCAGCTGATGAACTGATGGCCCTTTTCAGATAGAGAGCTATATCACTTATTCATGTTCATATCATGGAACCCTTTTCCTGAAAGAAAGAAAAAAGAAAGTAAGTAGGTAAGAAAGAAAGAAAGTAAGTAAGTAAGTAAGTAAATAAGAAAGAAAGAAAGTAAATAAAAAAGAAAGAAAGAAAGAAAATAAGTAAATAAGAAAGAAAGTAAGTAAGTAAGTAAATAACTAAGTAAGTAAGAAAGAAAAAAAGAAAGAAAATAAGTAAATAAGAAAGAAAGTAAGTAAATAAGAAAGTAAGTAAGTAAATAAGAAAGTAAGTAAGTATGTAAGTAAGTAAGTAAGTAAATAAGAAAGAAAGAAAGAAAGAAAGAAAGAAAGAAAATAAGTAAATAAGAAAGAAAGTAAGTAAATAAGAAAGTAAGTAAGTAAGTAAGTAAGTAAATAAGAAAGAAAGAAAGAAAGAAAGAAAATAAGTAAGAGAGAAAGAAAGAAAGAAAGAAAGTAAATAAGTAAGTAAGTAAGAAAGAAAGAAAGAAATTACATGATAAAGGCGAAAACACTCATGGTAAGTAAAAAAATATTAAACCCAAATTTTGACTTTTGATGTATGATGGATGTAAAGCACACAGGAGGATGAAAGATGCTGTTACCTGGCAACACAATCTAGTCAGTCTTTGTTTGCAGTGTTAAGTTCATCACTTCAAAAGTTAAAGCCCTCTTCTCATAAAATGTTTTGGTTTTTCATTCCCCAGACGACCCAAAAGTAAAGCTTAGTATTCAAGTCATGGCTTAAACATCAACAACAGCTGTGTATAGTAACACAATGTCAAAAAACACATTATAAAACCTTCACAGTGGATCAAACATGTAAACAAAATAGCACAAATATTACAGTGTCTATAAAAACTATTCATTCCCTCCACCCTTCATGTTTTGTTTTGTCAAATCCAAACAAAATAAATGCAATAAAAAGTTTCGAAATTTTGAGAAATATGCTTATTGGCTTTCTTGCCCAGAGTTACATGAAAAGATTGATACCACTGTCAAGACTGTTCAGTAAATACGAAGCAACGGACCGCAGCTGGTCTTCAAATGCTTCATATCCCTAGAATCTGTACAACCTAAGCTAAAAGGCTATATAAGTCAATAAACCAGAATAATTGACAAAAGTATTGAAATTTTGTCATAAGTAAAAAAAAAAAAAAATGCAAAATTGGTAATGTTTTTTCATAAAATGTTACTAGATAGACACATATTGATCCAAAAGATTTCTAAATGTAGAAACATGAACAAAATATTTGTTAACACTCCATAAGTTATTTGAAATATGCTCATTTTAATTGAGCAGAACAAGTGCAAAGGCGTTTTGATAGTTTTGTGCGCACTTAACGTAACGTAATGACATCATCATGAGCGTACAATGTGATGACGTGAAAGACAGAAATATTAGCTTTCTGCTGCAAAAAGAATGAATGCTCTAGCTGTTAGGGTTTTTATTTTACATAGATTTAAACGGGGAAATCTGTTGCCACCGCGTGTTGTCAACGTGTATTATTCCACACGTAATGAAATGACATCATCACGAGCGTACAACATGAGTACAAGAATGAATGCTCTAGCTATTAGGGTTTTTATTTTAGATCCATTTCACAACACAACACACTGCATAAAACACTACATAAAGTAATAAATGATGAAAAGGTAATTCATTGTGTGCGCCCCCATGTTGCTGTGATGTCAGGTGTGTTCATGTCGGCGAACTAGGGCTAGATAAAGTTTCCGTTGCCGTTCCGTAGTACTTTTCCGTGTCGTTTTTTTTTTTTATACGAGTTCCGAGTACAATAAATTCTTATTTTAAAGTAATTATACACTAAAGAAAACATATTTATTAATATTATATTCCATTTCTGCCAATAGATCCCCTGAAATGTTCCACACTGTTCCTTTAAGAAATGTTTAGATACTCCACATTCAAAAATGTAAGAGGAAAAACAAACCTCTTGATCAGACTGATTAAAAAATAATTATAAATGTTGTTTCTGATAGACAATCCAATCTTTGTAAAGATAAAAAAAAGAAAGTTTTAATAAAAATCAAAGGGGATGTGCATTTTTTTTTTTCATCGAAACTGTGATAAAAAAAAAATTGTATTTCCCTGGCATGAAATTAAACAGCAGCGGAGATGTAAGGATCACACTCCTCAGGACAGAGGGAGGAATCCACGAAAACAGAGTGAGAAAAAGGTGAAAACGCCGTACTAGTAAAAGTGTCTTTGGGGCGAGTGAAGGTGTCGGGCTGCAGCGAAGGAGCCAAGTTATAGAGGCTTTGTGAAAAAGGTTGTTGGGGTGACGTGACCTCAGCTGGGTGAGAAAGGAGGTAGGAGAAAGGAGAGAAGCTGCTGAAGTCAGAGAAGGAGACAGGACTCTGATACTGGAGGTTTTTCAGTTCATCTGTTTGGGAATCAGATCTGGTGGTGCTCCTGCCCTGCAGAGAACCAGACGGCTCACAGTCTCCACCTAGCTGGAGCTTAATGTCATTAACGCAGACAGAGCCGTGCTGCCAGTCATTGGATTGGAGGTCGGAGGAGCATATGAGGGGTGAAGGAAGACTTTTGAGCGTCTGAGAGAAGAGGACGTTGGAGTAGACGGAGGAGAGATCAGTGTAGGAGGTCGTCTTGGCTCTGGTTGAGCACTTCTTCTCAGATTTCCTGGTATTTTGAGATGTTTGGAGCCCTGAAACTGGGAGGGCAGAGCAGCAGTGAGAGAAATCTGCTCGGAGATTACTTTGATAGCTGAGGTCTTGATCTGGGTCGGAGTTCTGCAGCTCGCTTTGACCAAGCAAAAAAACGTCAGAGTATTTGATTTCGGTCCTCTCTGCTATTCCAGGCCGATTCATGCTCTGAGGTAAAAAACAAAAAAATCAAATTTTAAAATTTAATTTGAGGATACTTTTTGAGTAACATGCAGTTTTCCACTTTCCCCCCTTTAAACCTGTAATAATTGATTTTTTTTTTTTTTTTTACCACAAGTTGTGAACACAATATTGACATATCATCTCCTTTTAAAGGCAAACTTGTCAGCAAGCAGTTGCGTATTTAGGCCTACACATCCAGCAGTCACAGAGAAACATTATTCTTTCATTTGGCGTTGTGCTTCTGGTCGTGGGCAACTTCCGAGCCTGAAAAGTGAAGCCAATGCTGAAGTGCCTTAAACTTGCATTATTTCTAACAGCCAGCAGGGGGCGACTCCTCTGGTTGCAAAAGAAGTCTGATTGTATAGAAGTCTATGAGAAAATGAGCCTACTTCTCACTTGATTTATTACCTCGGTAAACATTGTAAACATGAGTTTATGGTCTCAATCACTAGTTTCAAGTCTTCTTCAATACAGCATAATGTTCATTTATTAAATGGTCCCATTTAGATTCAAATAGACCATAAAGCAGGGGATGCTTTAGGGCGTGGCTACCTTGTGATTGGCAGGTCGCTACCACGGCGTTGACGGTCTGGGAGTTGCCTAAAAATGTCTATAGCTCGCTCGACCATCGCTGCTCTCTCTCTGAGAGGTGCGGCCAACTTTGAATGCTGTGTGTTTACAAACAGCAAACAACAACGATTACATATCATACCTTTAATTATTGTGCTGTACTTCCTGTGGGGACTTATATAGATCTTTCATTGGTGATACTTTGTTTTGATTTACCAGCTAGTCTTTACTTTTGTGGATCCAGTTTCCTTGTTCTGGTCTTATTACATTTTCACTGTTGTTTATGGTATCTCATCTTTTTCTAATTTGTAATCACTACTGAATTTGTTGTTTTATCCAATAATGTTTTCACATTTTGTTGCAATGCAGTAAAAACTTCAATCCTGAAAAAAATTCTGAAAATCCTGCTTTTGTTGCCATCTAGTGGTTGAGATTTTAACTTGCTGATTGTGTATACATGATTGTGGTTGTAGCTATGACAGGTGTTATGGTCGGTGTTTAAGTGATGGCGAATGCTAGGATTTAGGAGTCAGTTGATGGGAGAAAAGTCAGGGGTCAAAGGTTACCTCCAAAGTGATTTTTGGCGTCCAGTGGGCCAAGCTGCTATTGGAAGGATCAGGGATGTCTCGACACGGCAGCTTCTGTTTCACCCTACAAGGTTATTTGTTATTATTTCATAAAATCATCAACTCATTTGAAAAAGTAGTTTTGTGCAAAGTCGGTAAAACACTAAAAGTAGGACACTGACCTTTGTGTAGGTACAGTGTGTGTTTTTCTGTGTTGTTTAGTGTCATTGGTGCATCTTACATCCTACTCTGTGAAAGGCAGGTCATCAGCACCAGCGCCAGTGAAGTCAGAATGAGAGGAAGGATGGCATACGTCACTATCGAGGTTTCCTCCGCGCCTTCAAACACATACACACAAAGTTAAGTTAAAGATATAGCAATATATGGTTGTGTGTGTGTGAGTGTGTGTGTGTGTCCAGTCTTCACCTATGTGCACATTAGCGATGGGCCCAGCTGCTCCAGCTCCAGCGTCAGTGTTTGCCTGCATGAAGATGTCGTAGTTCTCAGGAGACAAACCGTCCAGAGAGTAATGGAGAATGTGACCAGGCACAATCACTCCTGAATAAATAAGAAAAGGTACAACATGGACAAAATGTGATGAGATAATAAAGAATATGGATGAAAACAAAGGAAAAAAATACAAAATATAATAAAATAACTCAAATAAAATATTGCATTAAAATATCTATAAACTGTTCATTCTACCCTCATAAATCTGTAATCTGAAGATATTTTTCTGATACCTTTGATAAAGTTTGTAAGCATATAGTTTATATCATTGTGTTTTAAAACATTAACTAAATAACTTGTTTCTGTGATTGTTTTTGTGGCAAACTTTTGTGTCTTTGTGTATGTTTGAAGGTGAGAAGTGGTTATTAGATTGAGATTAGCATTCAGATTTATCAGGCAAATGGGAGAGATTTTTAGATTAAGGCAATGTTAATGTATTGAATGCATCGCAAACATACCAATAACATTTCTTTTTTGCATTTTGCATTTTGAGAATAAAGTTGAAATGTTGAGAATAAAGTCAAACGTTAAGAATAAAGTTGAAATGTTAAAAATAGAGTCGAAATGTTGAGCATAAATAGAAAATGCTAAGAATAACAGAATAATATTAAAATGTTGAGAATGAAGTCAAAATGTTGAGAATAAAGACAAATATATGTCACTTTTTTTTAGAATAAATCAGCATTATCATTATTTTAACATTTTCACATTTTTAATAATGTTTTATTTTTAAGTTTAATGTTGTGTTGTTAGCACAACTGACAGCCATCACCATCATGAAATAACTGCAGTTCCTCTCTTTTGTGCCATAGAGCAGCAAAATGCGTTTTTAAATTCCAGTTGAAGTTATTTTTTATTTATTTTTTTTTTATTTTTTTATATTTTCCATTTTTGTTTATTATTATTTATTTATTTTTTTTTATTATTATTTTTTTCATTTTTTTTTATTTTTTTATTTTAACATTTTCACATTTTTAATGTTTTATTTTTAAATTTAATTTTGTGTTGTTGGCACAACTAACAGCCATAATCATGAAATAACTGCAGTTCCTCTCTTTTGTGCCAGAGAGCAGCAAAACGCGTTTTTAAATTCCAGTTGAAGTTATTTTTTATTTCATTTTTTTTCAATTTTTTTTTCCATTTTTTTTTTTATTTTTCATTTATTTTTATTTTTTTTCAGATTTTTTTTATATTTTCCATTTTCATTTTTTTTATTATTTTTTATTTTATTTTATTTATTTTTTTTTGATTTATTTTTTTTCATTTTTTTATTCTATATTTTAACATTTTCACATTTTTAAAAATGTTTTATTTTTAAGTTTTATGTTGTGTTGTTGGCACAACTAACAGCCGTAACCATCATGAAATAACTGCAGTTCCTCTCTTTTGTGCCAGAGAGCAGCAAAACACGTTTTTAAATTCCAGTTGAAGTTATTTTTTATTTCATTTTTTTTTTCATTTTTTTTTTATATTTTCCATTTTTATTTATTATTTTTTATTTTTTATTTTTATTTTTTTCATTTTTTTATTTTTTTATTTTAACATTTTCACATTTTTAATGTTTTATTTTTAAATTTAATGTTGTGTTGTTGGCACAACTGACAGCTGTAACGATCATGAAATAACTGCAGTTCCTCTCTTTTGTGCCAGAGAGCAGCAAAACGCGTTTTTAAATTCCAGTTGAAGTTATTTTTTATTTCATTTTTTTTCAATTTTTTTTTCCATTTTTTTTTTTATTTTTCATTTATTTTTTATTTTTTTCAGATTTTTTTTATATTTTCCATTTTCATTTTTTTTATTATTTTTTATTTTATTTTATTTTTTTATTTTTTTTGATTTATTTTTTTCATTTTTTTTATTCTATATTTTAACATTTTCACATTTTTAAAAATGTTTTATTTTTAAGTTTTATGTTGTGTTGTTGGCACAACTAACAGCCGTAACCATCATGAAATAACTGCAGTTCCTCTCTTTTGTGCCAGAGAGCAGCAAAACGCATTTTTAAATTCCAGTTGAAGTTATTTTTTATTTTATTTTTTTTCAATTTTTTTTTTCCATTTTTTTTTTTTATTTTTCATTTATTTTTTATTTTTTTTTCAGATTTTTTTATATTTTCCATTTTCATTTTTTTTTATTATTTTTTATTTTATTTTATTTTTTATTTTTTTTTATTTATTTTTTTTTCATTTTTTTTATTCTATATTTTAACATTTTCACATTTTTAAAAATGTTTTATTTTTAAGTTTTATGTTGTGTTGTTGGCACAACTAACAGCCGTAACCATCATGAAATAACTGCAGTTCCTCTCTTTTGTGCCAGAGAGCAGCA
>CAKAOI010043294.1:0-61160 GCA_916701655.1 Sebastiscus albofasciatus | reverse complement strand
GTATAAGGTATATTTTTGTGTGAGAAGGTGTCATATGAATTATCTATTTAAAAGTCTGATGGCCTGGGGTAACAAACTGTTCCTCAGTCTGCTGGTGATCCCGGGGTCCTGTATCTTCTACCAGAGGGCAGGAGGGAGAACAGGCTGTTGTGGGGGTGTGTTGTCCTTAATGACCCTCAGGGACTTCCTGAGGCACCGCTGGGTGTAGAGCTCCTGCAGGCTGGGCAGATTGCACCCAGTGCTGTGTTGGGCCCTGCATTATGTTTTCTCCATTTAAAGGCACCCTCTAGGACACCTCATCATGTTTTCTCTACTAGAAGGGCACCCGGACACTGCATTATGTTTTTTTTCCTTTTAAAGGCACCCTATAGGGCGCTGCATCATGTTTTGAAGAGGATGAAATATCCTGACTTTTAGGTTTGCTAAAAATCTGACATGTGATTGGATGATTGCCGTGGCGTCACATCCACAGCACTCAATGAATGGCACATGCACTCAAGACCTCCCAAATAAGGATGCCTTGAAATCAGTGGTAGGAGCTGTTGTAATTTAAGGAAAATACATTAAAGACACAAAGACATTTCTATCTCAACCCTCAACCAAGACTAAAAGAAAAACTATTTTTATAAAATAAGGGCACCATTTTTTTGCCAAGTCAGTCGTGGACTCAGACGGTCTGAGGGGCAGGGGCAAAAAAAATAAAAAGGGCATCAACTGCATGCAGTGGGACACTAGCGCCCAGAGAGTTTTCTAGCATCTATTGCAACCTTTTTGATACTGCATCGCGTCTTTTCAATTTTAAGGCCACCCTAGTGCACTGCATCATGTTTTCTCCATTTAAGGGCACCATTGAGAGCACTTTATCACATGTTCTCTATTGGAAGGGTATCCTAGAGGGCACTGCATCATGTTTTCTCTACTGGAAGGGCACCTAGAGGGCACTACAATATGTTTTCTCCATTTAAAGGCACCCTCAAGGGTACTTCATCATGTTTTCTCTACTAGTAGGGCATCCTAGAGGACACTGCATCATGTTTTGAAGAGGATGAAGTATCCTGACTTTTAGGTTTGCTAAAAATCTGACATGTGATTGGATGATGTGCCGTGGGGGTCACATCCACAGCACTCCTTCTCAATGAATGGCACATTGCACTCAAGACGTTCTCCTCCCAAATAAGGATGCCTTGAAATCAATAGGAGGAGTTGTTGTAATGTAAGACCCAAGGACATTTCTATCTCAACCCTCAACCAAGCCACAAAAAAAAGCTATTTTCAAAAAATAATGCAAAGGGTTGAATCCAAGGTTTACCGGTGGTATTTGCATTTATTCCAAATGCAGATGAGTTAATTTGCCTAAGCAAATATTTTCTTCCCCTCCACCTCAGCCTACAGCAGCTGTCCAGGATTGGTGTGTTGTGTATAAGAAAGGCCCTAAAAAAGCAATGGATTAGATAGATAGGTAGATAGATAGACTGTAACCCGAGTCCATAGCAAAGTACTGCATAGCAATCTCATTAAAATAAGCTGCTGCTATTTTCAGCACATAATCGAGCTTGAGAGCTTGATTAATTTTACTTTCGTCAAATATGTGCTGTGCTCTGATCATACCATCATACTATACCATCACATACAATATAGACTCCCTCATCTGATTTCTACTTGCACATCAGAACCTCACATGGATGTGCTCTCTCCTTTGCTGAAGCCAATTCATTAAAACCTTAATGGTCCTTCACCAGGAGAGGAAAGAGTATCATTTTCAATAGCAGTACTCCTGCTAGGCCTACAGTATTCATTACTCAAGTGGGAGTAAAATTACTTGTGTTAAAGCTAATCAAGCATTTAAACAGTCACACAGTTCATCGTGGTCACTATAAAAGGGCATATGTGAGGTCCTGTCTTATATTAGCATGAATACTTGAACATTCCTGTGCAGTTCAGTAATGCTGTTATGACTGTTGACCATTTTGTCTCTGAAAGCATGAGCAAAGGTTGCCTTATTGAGGAAGAATATCCTCATGATTGTGCCATAACACCACAACTGTAGGGTGTTGGGTGACTTTTTACCTAAAAGCAATTTGAGTACAATCCTTAGTCAAAATGTACAGTAGACTTACTGGTTTTACAATACTAAAAAAGGTACTAAAAAAGCTACCTGAAAGAGCCACTCAGTTTCAGTTACTTGTTTCAGTTACTTTCCACCCCAGTCAGAGTATTATCTACCGCCTGCTTGTTGAGTTAGACTTGTAAACATAGTGTTCCAGTCCCCCAAGGCAGACCCACCCTTCATTTGTATCCTATGGTAGGCCTAGTAGCACACATCACCCCACCCCGCTCCTGTGTGCAGCAGGGCCTGTTGGGGTGGTTTAACAACACACACAGCAGTGTGTCTTGAGCTTAAAAATAACAGACTGCTGGTCCAGGTGTTACTGGTTTGATATTCTCAGGCCAGTATCTACCAACTCATCGAACCATTAGCTGCGGTACTTTCCAGTTAGTACAGTGTGTGCATGCCTAAGGTTGAGTGTCTGTGTTGGGATCCACCATCTTATGTATGCTGCTGCCTGCTGTAGGTCTTTTGAGGCTGACGGTAATTTGAGCACAGCGAGTTGTGTCAGCGTTTTCTTCCCTGAGAGCAACACGCTCTGTATTCCCCAGTGAAACAGAGCCTCGCTGATTAGGTTCCACTCATTTCATGCAGCTAAACAGGTATGAGTATTCAACACACAGTATATAACATCTTTGTTGTACCAGCTTTAGGTAAATATAGGACATTGATCTTTCTGAGGCCCAACAGGAGACAGAAACGGGGTGCACCCTTTCACCCTGAATGGTTCTTTAATGATTCATCCATGGAACTTAGGCACCCAGTCATTAATTCATTAGTTCACACTGGAGCACAGGGTAGATGTTCACCAAGCACCCGAGCTCAGGTTTCTCTCCTCGGAGGCGTAGTCTCTCTCTGCAGCTCAGATGTGATCTCTGCTGCCTCCATATTGATAGAGCTAGTTGCCATACCAACCATGCAAACTGGGAGATTTCTAGTCCAGCCGGCAGCCCATTGTTTGGCCAAGAGGTCATCCATCTCAGACTCAAGGCATTGTTACAACAAACTGAGTGTGACGCAGCATAATTTCTCCCACACACTATAATCCTAGTATCACACTGCACTCTGTGGCCTTTCTTATCAGCTATTGTATGATACATAAATGTGGCACTCGCTTGCTGCAAAGGTTGATTCATTGCAGTAATTATAACTTGTGTGTGATAACGGTGCCAACGTATTTAGAAATTAGTTTGGAATGTAAAGACAGATACAACTGGAGTAAGATGCGGTCATCTATTGCAGCCTTTATGACACTGCATCACGTCTTTTCAAAATTAAGGCCACCCTAGTGCACTGCATCATGTTTTCTCCATTTAAGGGCACCATTGAGAGCACTTTATCACATTTTCTCTACTGGAAGGGCATCCTAGATGGCACTGCATCATGTTTTCTCTACTGGAAGGGCACCTTAGATAGCACTGCATTATGTTTTCTCCATTTAAAGGCACCCTCAAGGGCACTGCATCATGTTTTCTCTACTGGAAGGGCACCTTAGATAGCACTGCATTATGTTTTCTCCATTTAAAGGCACCCTCAACGGCACCTCATCATGTTTTTTCCACTGGAACGGCACCCTAGAGGACACTGCATCATGTTTTCTCTACTAGAAGGGCACCCGGACACTGCATTATGTTTTTTTTTTCCATTTAAAGGCACCCTGGAGGGCACTGCATCATGTTTTGAAGAGGATGAAATATTCTGACTTTAAGACCATGATCTGGGTATAACGCCAACATTTTTTTCACCCAAACTTGTCTGAAATACTGACTAAAATAACCCTTATGACCTCATCAGTGTAATGTTTTCAAGCTTTGGAAAGCTCCACCTGCGCCATAAAAGACATTATACTGTTTTCACATAAAGGCTGAGTAGTACCCCTCGTGATGACTAAACTCATGTCATCTGTAGTGTCCTCCTTTAATATGAAACATAATAGTAATGCACCCATTGTTCCTTATTAGATTGTTTGGAGACATACTGTTCCAGTGTGCTTCCTGTAATCCAAGAGAAAGGAGGGTAACAGGAAGTTAAGACACTTTAGATTCACATTCAAATCTAAATCTGAGACATCAAGTACTTTACCTTTTTAACTATTCATTTCAGCTTTAAAAGCATTTGCAGCTTCAATCAAGAAACTCAACTCACCCCTATTAAAAATCAAATACTTGCACCTGCCCCCACCATCTGCCTTTAGGTCAATAAAAAGAGAGATGTCACCACCCAGTGGCCATTTAGTATCACTACACACTCAGAGATGACTTTTTAAGAGCTGATGAGGCAGATTCACATTGAACTGATGGTATTACAGAATATAATATATAATATATATCATATAATATGTTATGTGCCATGTAGCCTTTTTCTTCTCTGCCACACTGTAAAAATTTTTTAAACATTTAGGGCAGGATTTGGGTGTCAAATTCCCATATATGGCCACCTCAGTACACTTAACTTGACCCAGAATGACTTCAAGCTCCAAAACAACAGTTGGAAGTCGACCTTTAAAAATCACAACATCACTGTCTAAATGTTTAGTGAGGCAATGCACACTGTTGGAACAATTCATAAAAGCTGACACCCTGAACCCAGCCCTAGCATTGCATGCAATCCAGAGCATCTGACGTAAATGTTTAGGCCTTTCAATAGGGAGGATATTTCCAGTCCTTGAAACTTTAAACAAAGCCTGTATTTCACTGTCAGAGGCAGCAAGTCAAAGGGGTGTCTTTTCACTTCGTGTGTACACCTGAGACGACGAGGGCTTCTCTGCTAACCCGCTCAGAGCTCTCTGAATGTTTTACCACCGTCCTCTTGTATGAATTCTTCATCTGATGCCGTGCCACAATGTCATGGTGTTTTACACTACTTCAATGTAAATAAAAACTATATTGACACACACAACATGTACAAAATACAGACAAAAATATTTTAATGATAACAAGATACATTTGACTTCATGAGTCCAAAGATATTGATAGGATCATATGCCCAATGTCTTACAGGTGAGTTACAAACATCTAGACCATGTTCTGCATTTTCAACGGTGAAAGCAGAGTCCTTGTGCTTAACGGAGGAAAGACACGTAACGTGGCGATGGAGCACTAACAAATACCGGAAACGTGGTTAGCTTTATTTTCCTCTGAACACATAAAGAAAAAGCCATTCAAGCCACTACATTATTACAAAAAAAGCCAATGACAGAGAGCTGAACAGATTGTCACGTTACACACATACAGTACATTCTCAATAGGATTAGCTTATGTCTCATGCTGGGATGTCACAGGAATCCCAACTTCCACAACAGAATAAAAATAAAAAAAGAAAAGCCTGACTGATGATTCAAACCCTCGGAGCTTATACTTGTCCCTAAATGATTGGGAGGAAAAACATAACCTTACTGTAAGTACATCAGAAAAATAAAAGTGAAAAAACCCTTAACTGAGCCACAAAATCTGAGCAGATTTTACCACCAATCACTCCCCAGCATGTGGTGTAGTGTGCTCACAAACTGCACTTCCACAGCTAAAAGCATGTGACTGGCCTGAAATGGTCAAAAGCCTGTGTCTGTGACCTAAAGGAGGGAGAGAAGAAGAGTAAGACGGAGTGATTCATCACATTAAAAAAAAAGAAAAAAGAAAAGTTGTCTCTCTCCTTCTTGCTCTGCTCCTCTCTGCCTCTCTGCGTTGCTGGCTCTTGGCTGTGGCCCAGAGGAATTCTCTGGTGGCCTCGGTAAATATAACATTTAGAATAACAGCGCCAGAGCCCCCGTGTGTGGACTTAACCCAGTTCCTGGTTCCTCGCTGCGTCGCCTGCGGCTCTAACGGGTAGAATAACAGGCCTTCATGCCTCTCCTAACCTAGGTAAGGGACCAGAGAGGGGATAAGGGCTAATTTAGAGTGGCTACAGATCTGGAGGGCTTCTGTCAAGCCTCTCTCCTGCCCACTGGGACACCACAAAAAGGGTAACATTGATCTGAAAGAAGGGGCTCAATGTGGTCTGAAGGAGCATGTGGGGATACAAGGCTCGGTGCTGTAGTTGATAAGGGAAACCAAATGAAATATCCTATACAGTAAGGTCTGATTAGACCGCTCTGGTTGCCTGGTCTTATCTCTTAACCTGAAGCAGTCCAACACAAACCGACAATCATCCAAAGTGCAAAATCTAAGACTTCTGTGGCTCAACATCATCGTAAAATAGCTCAACATTAAATCGTCCATTCACTTAAATCACAGAGAAGCGGTCGCTGTGGACAATAACAAGTTTAGGCACCTTGATGTGTGTGATTTTTACATTTGAAAAGGACTCGACTGAACATCCTCTCTTTGCTGCAGTTCACCGATAGCTGACAGTTAGATGGGAAACCAACTCAAAGAGAATGTACAAACATTTGACAGTTCAATTCTTATTTGTGAACAAGAACATCTCCTGAAGCTATAAACATGACGTTAATCTGTAACGTCGCCGAGACACAGTTTCTGAAGCACAATGAATGAGAGCGACGTGATGAGTTTTGCATCCCGTCAGAGTTGCGCTAATATTTCAATGAAACAAAAAGAGTCCATGTTAAGGTATAATATGCAAGAATTAACTAAAAAACAATGTATAGACAGGTACAAAGATAAGTTTGTGTCTGTATCGGCAGAGACCCTGCCCTCTGCCTGTATTTTCTCTTTTCTTTATTTTGTTTTACTCGGGACGCTTCTGGGTGTCTGCAAACAGCCTTTGGGCCCCACATGGGGGTGTAACCCTCAGCCAATAACATCCCGTTCAGGTGGTCAAATGCCGCCGCTTTGACACGCCACTCGGCTTCTGATACCGAGTCTCCACATACAAAGCGGCCGTATTTCACGGATGGGAACGGGTTGTGTTATGTGCATGTGTTCCAGTGATCCCCGGCTCCTCTCTGTGCTGTGAGTGCAGCTATGATCGGTGTGTGTCTGTAGTATAATGAAAGCAGCGCTGAACCACAGCCAGCAGACAGGAAGCCTGCATTCATTCAAAATCTGGAAACTTGGCACCTTCCCGCAGGGTTATGTGGAGTTAGTTGTGTGTTTATAGAATGTAACCGCCATGAAACAATCAGAAAATAACATTTTATTTCTCTGATTTGCTGCTTTTTTCTCACTAACGCCGCTCCCTCTCTTCAGTCACTCTATAGCTTGCACCACCATCGCTGCTCTCTTGCTCCCGCGCTCGCTACTTGAGCCGAGGAGGAGGGAGCAAATTAGAATGCGGTGTGTTTACAAACAGAAACCAACAACTGTTACATATTATACCTTTAAGGCTCCCATTCATTGCTGTCCAGACAGCAGCGCTCGGTGACACCAGAGATCAGTCTCGGCTCTCTTATTTCTAGCTTTGTGAGAGACTTAATTACATACATGTGTGAAATAACCGTCCATATTCATAGTATTACATCTGCATCCTCTTTAGAGTGGACTTTCACTTTAAGAATGCACAAGTCTGTTGGCTTCGAGGCCATCATGCACTACAATTCATATGTGCCAGAACTGGACTTGAAACCTGTACAATTTGTATTTAATCATCAAGTATCTATAATTATAATACACATTCCCACTTTGAAACGACAAATGGTGTATGTTACATATCTACAGACCGATGTGTGATGGGTGCAATACTGTGAAGAGACGGCACACCATATACTATGTCATCTATAGTATATCAGTATTGCATATTGTAACTATATTTATACATGTTTATATAAATATAGATAAGTATATTTCTATGTACATTTTGATACTTCAACATTGCATACAGAATAAAATAAATAATACAAATATAATCAAATCTTACAGTAAGTATGATTTGAGACTTGCTATATTAGAGCCAAAATAGTCCTAACAGTTGAAATAATCATGATAATAACAATTATTATTCAATTTAAAATAAAAAATAAAATTGTGGCCTACAGTCTGGCATAACAGTACAAGCTACACCACAATTACCCTGCAAGTTTACCATGTGGGACTGCTGGAATGACTGGAGAGGGCGGAATAAGGACAGGAAAGGTCGGGGCTTGTTTCCTTCTGCTCAGTCTGTCTGGGAATTTGTGTGTGTGCATGTGTGTGTGTGTGGAGAAGTGTGTGTTTTTGTGTGGAGGTGTGCATAAGTCTGCAAGTGTGGTTTTTAAACATTGTAGGGGGGGTCAAAGGTCGGGATAGTCTCCTGCATTTTCACCTCCGGATGTCAGTGGCCTCGGGGTCTTCCTGCTCGGCCACAACTCCGGTGTCTGGACTCTGGCGGCGGGGTCCCTGACTGCGATTGCGCGGGTGAGCGTTGAAACCCGCCTTGGCGGGTTTGTCCTTGTCGCCTTGCCGCGGGGGTCGAGGGTGCTCTGGCTCGGCGTGGGAGGGCAAGGGGGGGCGGCGGTGGTGTTGTTCGGCGGCGGCGGCGGCAGCGCCGGCCGGGGACGGGGCGAGGGAGGAGCAGAGGCTCAGGCTGTCGCACAGAGCGCCCCAGTTCTGCTCGCACTGTAGCCGGACACTCCGCGTCAACGCCTCCTTCACCTCCTCACCGCAGCTCAGGAGAATATTCACCAGCTCCACGTACGGGCTGGGCAGAGAGAGGCAGATAACTCATATGAAGCGTTGTGATTTGGAAGCACAATACATCTAGGTCCAGGAGACAACAGGAATAAATGGGACTATTACTATACATGGAAAAAAAAGAACAGGCTTAAACTGGCAGAAGAGTCCAGGAAAGGTAAACAATCAGATAAAAGTGATGGGACAATCTTGAGGAAATACATCCAAACATGCTGTGCAGAGCAGCCACTCACCCTTTAGGGAAGAGATCCTGGAAATGGATCATCTCCACCATGACGGCCACATTCTCCTTAGCAGCAGAGCACAGGTTGTGTTTGATGTAACACTCTCTCTGGAGCTGGAACACCATCTCTTTAATGGACACACACTTCCTGCTGATACAGCTGAACTTGTGCCGTAGGCCGTGCGCCATACATTTCAGAGCATCCTTGATGAAGGACTTCCCCTGCGGACACACAAGAGAGACACAACCGTTGAGGACAAACTCCCTTGAAGTGGTTGAAACCTGAGAGTTCACACATCAGCCAAAGAAAACCATTTGGCTCTTTCTATGTCATTACTTACACTTAATAGTTTGGAGATGTTGCGCACCTGTTTCAGCAGTTATGTGTGGTTGCATTGGAGCAAACGTTGTATGAATGTGTAACCATACACCTCTAACACAGAATGGGGTTGATGAAACTCTGCATGACTAGCAGTAAATTGTGTTATTGTTCTGGTGAAGTCTTCTGGATATGTCTGCCAGAGATTCCTAGAATGTGACCCTATAGACATGTTAAGACCCCAGTCAGGCCTGGCTTGGCAGGGCTTCAGCCTCCGCTATGTATGAAAAGGGAGCTAACTAGGCGTCTGGCCAACTGGCTCATGACCCCCTCGGTCCTAACTGTACACCCGTCCGCTGAGAGGGAAGTGAACTTCCCAAAAGAGGAAAACAGATTATATGTAAGATCGCACTTCTAGGAAAAAGTTATATGTTTCGTAGGGGGTTTGGGGGGAGAGAAAAGCAAAAGTAAACAAATGTGTGGAGTGAAAAAGGAAAAGGAATGTTGCCTGTGGTTATAGCATTTTTTTGCAAACACACACTTAGTTTAGTACCTGAGAGTCAAATTTGCCAGCGTTGTGCAGGAACGTCATGCAGATTTCCTGTAGCCCTCGTATCTCGCAGGAGTTATTCTCAAAGCACTCAAACACACCGCAGCCGACATCCCCTGCACTCACCAGGCAGTGCTGGATCTCAGCTGGAAAGAGAGAACAGGTTAGGGGGGGAGGGACCTTATCGTCTGTTCACAGCAGAGACGGCAGCAGATTGTTACAGGCGCGTTGGCAGTGAAGACCGTACGGCTTTGAAGGCACTTCAGCACTTTGAATTGCTGCACGAATCACAAAGCTAGATAACTAGTTCCAACCGACACAGGCGGTCGCTCGTGTGTTCATGACCTGAGAGAGAAAAGGGATGCAAGGGCGGGTGGAAGGGAGGGGAGAGGAGAAGTCTAATTTCCCAAGCTGAGGGGTTCCTGCAGAGGAACACTTTGTGACAGATATTACTGTGTCATTCTGCACCACAATCCATCTGCACTGCCTATAGCATTGAGATGGGATGGTGCATTGCAGATACAGCCAAGGAAACACAAAATGCAGTCATTTCTATTGTCCATCAACAAGTCTCTCATTATTGCATTCAAAGGGATGGCATACTGAAATGACAATATTAAAAAGGTGCACCATTAGCTCCATGAGGGGGTACAACAGAAAGCAATGCAGGCAAAAAGAAAAAAAACTTGAGGAAATGAGTAAGTATATGTCATGCGAATACATAATATCAGCTCCTGCACACCACCGGCTGGCTCTCGAGTGCCCTTTTCTCTTTGCTGTGGCCGTGAAAGACAGGAATAAAACAGATGTTTGAGGACAAGAAATTGCCATGTGAAAGTGAAGGTCTCTCTTTCAACCCCAAATTGCTGTCTATTACGAGCCATGTGACTTATACCAGCAGGGAACCTGTCACAGTAACTGCTGCTTTACCATATGTGACAGCATTGGGGAGTGTTTTACTCTTAAGTTAATATGGCAAATTGCAGGTTTTAGGGTTGGCAGCCAGCAGGCAATATAGTACACAGTTTTGCTACCACCAAAACTGTTGACTTAAGCAAAAAACATAATTGCACGAGTGATTTGTGCCTGGAAGCTGATAACTGATGTGCGTAAAGGAATTTTTCTTTTTCAGGTGGGAAGTGCGCACCGGTTGCAAAGCACAGGAAATAGGCTACAGGATTAAATTATTAGAAATCACGCTTGTCAACAAAGAGAGCCTGTGTTGGGGGTGTCAGTAGTAGAGAGGTGGAAGGAGACGAGCTGCTGCTGCGGGGGGTTTGTAGGCACTGAGTTGAACTTTAGTGCGCAAGGAAAAGTGAGCCGCTGTCAGCAGTGCTTGTTTTGGCATCACGGGAATGTGCTTGGATCGTACGAGCTCGGCCGCATAACGTGCATTGAATTACACAGTGGTGTTATACCAAGGGGTCTCTCTCTCTCTCTACTGCTGCTGCTGCATGGAGAAACCTGCATTGGAGTTTGTCCCCATTTTTTTTTTTTTTTCCCCCCCCCTCACTCAAGTGTGGAGATAACAATTGTGCTGTAATATTTTGACACATGTGTTCACATGGTGTAAGTCATGCCAAGTGTGAGGAGGGGAGAATGAGGCTTAACGAGGAGTTTGCAGAGGAAAAGGCAGCAATCCAAATGTGGTGTTTGGTGCTTTGTGTTGATTCTTTTTTTGCTTTTTATGGTATTTTTTCCCAGGAGGTTTGGTTCACAAGGAATAAACTCTCCTACTACAACCATTGCTGCTCTGCTAACCTGCTTCACCCAACATTCATTTCAAGATACAGCCTTGAAAATACGCACACACATTTCCTCTATAATAAAAAAACTGTTACCTATAACGCGTCCACGTCCGCGCCACGCAGCGCGCACGCACACCCAGGTATACATTACCTATTACCTTGTGCCATTCTATTAATAGTTTACTAACATATTGGGTTTCCGTCTGAGAGTATTTACAAGATCTCGTCTTTCCTGACTAATCGAAAAGGAGAAATGTGCGCATTTTAAGTTAAAAGCAGCCGGATTGAGTCCATCCACCCACCTAACCACCCAGCATGGTTCAATTTTGCAGCCACAGAAAACACGTGTACGGAGACAAACCCAGTTGCACCACTAACCAACAATCTCACACACATATACTGACACTTCCAGTTTCCTTACCTGTGTTCTGCAGAGACAGGCGTCCTTTCTGGCTCGCAGGCTTCTCTGGGAGGCTGTCATGGATCATCTCAGTATTATCCGATCCCACCACCACTTGCTCCAGCACTGACAAAACCAGCAGCGCCACGGCCAGTTTCACCAACATTGCGCTCCGATTTCCAGCAAAAAGATCCCCAGCAGTGTGTGTGTGTGAGTCTCTCTCTCTCTCTCTCTCTCTGTGTGTGTGAGTGTGTTCACCTTGGATCAGTGCTCGGTGCAGCTGCAGCTCGGTGTGTTATGTTGTGCAGCTGTGGGACTGAATGCATGAGCTGGAAGAGATGCTGCTGCCTATATTTCTCAGAGCCCCGCGGGTGTCAATTTGGATGAAGGAGTTAAGCAGGTGTTGTCGGTTGGGGCTTCGCGACCAATCAGAGGCGAGGACATCCACGTCCAAGGTTTTAGGGGGAGTGTCCAGTGAAAGTCCCCCTTTTTTTTTCTTTTTCTCAATAAAAACTGGAGCTATAAAGCAAATATTCATGAGCAGCAAGTTCACTGTGATGATCAAGCAGTGTTTAAAAAAAAAAAAGAAATCTGCAATCATATAACAGACAAGACCTCCAATAACACACACACACACACGCACACACAGTGTAATACTCCTTCAATGATCTGCATGTATTGCAAGATAATGTTGCTGTTGCTGCAGTGAAGACAACAGAAAGTCAGTTAATGCCATGAAGCAATATTCATGAGCAAGTTCACTGTGATGATCAAGCAGTGTTTAAAAAGAAAAAAAGAAATCTGCAATCATATAACAGACAGACCTCCAATAACACACACATACACAGTGTAATAATCCTTCAACAGTTTATATGATCTGCATGCATTGCAAGATGATGTTGCTGTTGCTGCAGTGAAAAGTCAACAGAAAGTCAGTTTTTTGCCATAAAACTGGAGCACTTATTTAGGCTACAAGGCTAAGTATGAGCGCAGTGGGAGGATCAAGAATGACCAAGCTTTGCCAGCAAACTGGAGAAAATTGAAGCATAAGCCTATGTTGTCCAAGCACTCAACATAAAATAGGCTCAACTTGTGGGTCTACGACCTACTAAGTCATTAATGCAAGGTAATAATTGTAATAATAAATGTCTGCAGCCATCGCTTTCACAGAAAGTAGGCAGTGATGTAATGAAAAGCACATTTACTCAAGCACTTAAGTACAATTTTGATGTACTTGTGCTTTGAGTATTTCAATTTTCGGCTTTTCTTTACACTTCTACTCCATTATATCTCAGATGGAAATATCAACTAATTAGACTGGCTATCATATAGGTGTTATCAGTCGCTATAAGTGTTGGTCAGTAGGGCCCTTCTACACCTATTAGTAGATTTTATCATCTATTCACGTGGTAGATCACCAAAAGAAGGTATAAAAGAACACAACAGCGACCTCTAGCGACCGTAGTAATTATGACAGGAGCAGAAGCGGAAGTCAGTTGCTGTAGTATAGACAGTGTGAGACTCCAAAAGGGGCGGAGGTCCAGGACGATGGATGGGAAACCAACAATGTGTAGTTGTTTTTCCCTAAACTTAACTAAGTGTTTTTTTGTCCTAAACCTAAAGAAGTTGTAGTTTTGTTGTCTAAACCTAAAGAAGCCTTTTTCTTTGAGTTCAAAATGTAACGTTTCATTCATTTTCAAGCCTTTATTGATAGGACAGTGGACAGTTTAGAAAGGGGGAGAGAGAAAGGGGGTGACATGTGGAAATGGCCGCAGGTTAGGACTCAGCCTTGTTCTGTGGGCGCCTGCTCTACCAACTGAGCTATCGGGGTACCCTTAAGTTCACTTTTGAGGTACTTGAGCCTTACTTGAGTATTTCAATTTTCTGCTTTTTCTTTAGACTTTAGACTACTCCACTGTATCTCAGAGGTAAATATCAACCGATTAGACTGTTGTCAGGCTATTAAATAGGTGTTATCAGTCGCTATAAGCCCCATAGATGTGGTCTTTGTGTTTGTAGTTATTTTAACCCAAAACACGATGTTTTTCCTTAAACTTAGTTGTTTTTTTTTGTCTAAACCTAAAGAAGTGAAGTTGTAGTTTTGTTGCCTAAACCTGAAGAAGCATTTTTCTTTGTGTTCAAAACGTGACGTTTCATTCAATTTTACAACAGGTTATAAGTGTTGCTTTTAAGTTTCACTTTCACTTTTACAATGTTGTTTACATAGTAGACCCACATCTATAGTGCTTAGTGACTGATAATGCCTCTTTAATGGCCTGATAACAGTCGAATCGGGTGCAAATATTGTACCTTTTACTGTATTACATTTATCTGCAAGCTTTAGTTAATTTACAGATTTATATTTTGTATTACTAATCTGAATCAACTAATACATTATGAGATATTAGATCAGTAGATTGAGCTCCACAGCAGTTAAGTATTTCAAATTTGCCACACCATAACCAGCTGCAATATGAATGTGATGTATACATTAATGCATCAATAATTATAATCCAATATGATATTATTCTGAAATGGGTAATTCTGCACAATGAGTACTTTTGTACTTTTACTCAAGTGGGATTTTGAATGCAGGACTTTTACTTGTAACAGAGTATTTCTACACCGTGGTACTTCTTCCACAACTGAAAACAGAAATACTCAATGAAAATGAATTGTAGCCTACCGTATAATCTTGCAATCAATGTTCTAATAATAATTATACACAAACAACAGGATGTCAGGACTTTATGATAGTCTATATTGATTTTGAGAACATGATATAATTACTGGATACCTACAATTGAAAAGCTACAAAAAATAGAATGCCTTTACTGTAATAACTGTTTTTTAATGGGGAAGTAAATATGAAGGGTTTTTTTTATGTGGAAGTGAATACGAAGGGGGTCTGTTGCACAATGCCCAGTTTAGTCTGTGACAATGAGGTCTGCTAACCACTACTACGGGGAGTGATCTAAGAATAGAGGACCAACGTTGGCATGGTTGCGCATTTGGAGACCTTAGAGGAATCTTTTTCAAGAGCAACACTCGAGGATGCCATGTGGAATAACTGCAAGCAGGCCGAGCCCGCGGTAAGAACATAAAGTCTCTGTCTTTCGAAATGTTTCCAGTGACCTAATGGTGTTACTAAATTCAGGTGAAGGCCTCTATAGGAGCCGGCGGTTCGACGCAGGCCAGCATGTCGCCGTGTCGCCCGTCTTGCCAGAGGGCCACTGGGGGACAGGAAATTGTACCGATGGCAGGAAATGACTATCAGGGGTGCAGGGTGGGCAACTGCACTTGGGTCCCAGGCCTCTAGGGGGCCCAGTGACACAAATTGTTTCTTTCCTTTTCTTAATTACAACATAGCACTACAGCAACCTCACCACAATAAACTTCCAGGCAATCATAGACCTAACACATACAGACAAATACAGGCAATGCAGATTTTCAATTGTGGGGGGAAACTGGAGCACCTGGAGTAAACCCAGGGAGACATAGAGGTGACATACAAACCAGTGGCTTTCTTATCTCTGGTGGTTTGCTGTTAAAATTCTCAGGTTTGAAACAACCTCTATCACAGTGTGGCAGTAATAAAGAGGAACGACGATGTGGTTTAGTGTCTGCATGTGATTGGGTGGGTGTTGGGGGGACCCGACTAAAACTCAGACCCCGAGACAAATACATTACGCCACTGCTCAGGCGCCCCATAAACGAACATGGGGAAACGATTGGATGTGGTGTGTGTTTGAAAGACAGACACAGACAAACAGGCATATGATTGTGGCCGGCCGAATTTCATAGATCTGTGACTTTGAAATGTGTTTATCATAACATTTTTTTTATTTTCATAAAATCCTTTTCATAGGAAGCCCTGGCTCTGTCTGTTGGAAAAAAACAAAACGTTAAAACCCAGGCTATATTTAGACCATCAATGAAATTAGCCTAGAGCAGGAATTGGACTCCCGCTCTAATCTGACCAAAATGACGGTCACTTATAGCTCTAAATATAGATAATTATTATCTTCAGACTGCAGTATCTATCGGTTTAATTGAGGTTTCTTAGCCAGTGGAATGAATTTTGGAGAAGTCACCACAGCTGAGAAATGGGAGGTATTTTGGCCAGGAGACGGTGCAGCGTAGAAAACCTCAACATTTCAATATTCTCATTATATTCTTATGGTGGATGTGGTTGGACTTTGTGTGCCATGAATTTTATGATGATCCTACTTTTGTCTTCTATCCTCATGATATTACTCTTGATACAAAGATTAGTTTTGATATTAAGTCTAATCTAAACTTAATATAGCATCATTATAGACTTTGTTCTCCTCAATAAAAAAAAAAAAAAAAAACTTGTTCCAGTCTGTGTGCCACAAATTGGCTTAAGCTTGACGAGCACAGAACGGAAATTGCAATGCAGCAGTATTTTCAAAGTCCACTGGATTTCCACACAGGAGGGTGTGCATGTAGTGGGCGCACCGTGGCGCGCGTCTGGAGATGGGCTTGGATGGTTTCCAGTTTGTGCCTATACCACAGACTGGAATCTCCTGCTCAATTCACGTCTGTTAAAAGCTGCCCACGCTGTGAACACACCCTCGATTTGGCCCAATCAGTGTGCTGCAGAGGACCACAGGCTTGTAAGAGTGCGTCACCAGCTGCCTACTGGTGCTGCATTCAAGTCACATGGGAAAAAAAAACTGCTGGAGGTCTTCAAGCCAAGGCTAATGACCAGCAAGCATTATAGTTATTTAGAGACTTTAATATCCCTGTTACTTTCTAGCATTTTAAGGCACTTAGCAGAGAGTTAACAGCAGACCAAATGCCAATGAAGAAATTAATAATTTCCCTGTATTAAACTTCAGTTAGCATTTTTGACCAAACAAATCCCTCAAGGTCCACTTACTAGCTTTTTCCAGAGCCACATTTACATTTTATAGTGTCCCTCAGTGGATAGAGCGAAAGCTCAGTGATTTATCTTGGGCATCTCTCAACATATCTCCATGACAACGGAGCAATCCGCTGGTGAAGTGTCGTCCGAAATCACATACTAATGCACTACATGTATACTATCGTTCAACATACTTTTGTGTGAATAAACAGCAGTATGTATCTTTTCA
This sequence comes from Sebastiscus albofasciatus, assembly GCA_916701655.1. Taxonomy (NCBI): domain Eukaryota; kingdom Metazoa; phylum Chordata; class Actinopteri; order Perciformes; family Sebastidae; genus Sebastiscus; species Sebastiscus albofasciatus. The sequence goes on along the minus strand of CAKAOI010043294.1, from coordinate 44,130 downwards.
GACACACTTTATGTCGTCACTTCCTGAGAGCCTCTTTGCCAGTTGGAGACGTGTAACCATGGTAACCCGTGCCAACCTCATGTGACCAAAACGATGATTTGTGAGAATAAAAGTCTGAATTTATTTAACATATATATATTACGCAAAGCAAAGTGAAATATACTTACATACTTACACTTAAATTGAAGCGTTATTGATCAGAGCTGTCTGTCAATGTCTGTTATGAATGTTGTCGTCATTACCACATTGCACTATGGGATATTTATGCCGCCTTAGTGTCCAGCGTTTGCTTACTGCATAATTTCCCCACAAATAGGATACCAGCTTGTGTACTATTGGGTTCATACTAACGTTTCGGGCATACTAAAAAACCTCACATACTGTTTTAGTGTACTAAATAGCATGTTGTGTGGAATTTTGGACGCAACCCTTGAGTTTTTTGGCGGTTTTGTTGTCAAACCACTGTTTCCAAGATCAAGAATGAACGGTTATGTTTTACAGTTAGCATATTTGTTTACAGCATTTCAAATTCAGTTAAAGGTAACCTGTGGAGTTTGTGACTACCATTATGTTTGTCCCATGCACCAATGCGCCAAGAAATGCAGCAATGTGCCAACAAAGGCAGGAAAGGGGAAGACTACTCACTGCTAAACACGGATGTAAACAATGTAATGCATTTAAATTTTTGAGAGAAAGTTGGCTTTGCAAATGTTTTATTAGGAAGGAAATGCATTCAACACATTTGTTAGAGCTTAGGGACACATACAATGCATTTTAGTCAGTAACACTGAATGTGAACATAACTCCACAGGGCACCTTTAACTGGCTAGTAGGTTAAACCACATGTTGTGGTACTTTTAAAATAAGTTTCCACAGGGAAACCTGGAGTGATTTGGCCAAAGATGGAGAAAAGTGGTAATCTAAGTACCATTCATATTTACTACTTCACTCGAATGCAACACAAAACACCAAACATTGGCACTGGGGAACAAGAACATTCAGCGGTCTGACTAACCAAATGAATGAACATCATGATTTTAAGCTTTATTCACAAAGTTTAAAATAATCACGTTTTCCAGAACAGCTTGCGAGGAGTGAGCAGGCTGCAGCCAATTGTATATTTTGAAATATAAACACATATTTTAAGTATGTTTAAATTTGACTAAACAATCCCACCTCAAACCTCCATTTAGTGGCTATTCTGGAGCTTCCAATCATATCGAGTTTTGGTATATGTTCGAATTGGATGTCTTGTAAGTGTGTCAGGGTGACGTTGCACTTCATATGAAGACCTTCAGCCTCCAAACACTTGTCATCCATAACCTGACTGCATCGGTTACGGTTGCGTGTATATTTGAACACAATGCAGAGCTTTTACTTCCTGTAATGACAATCTTGTTGTATCTAAAGTGACTGTCGCGGTCTGGTTGCCACAGATGGTTGCGTGACAGCTACAGCAATATGTTTTTTTTTTTTTAAACCTTTATTTTTAATCCGTCGTGCTTCAAAGGTATTGGAATCTGTTTCATGTTTATGTTGCGTAAAGTCATTGTCTCCTTTTTGGTGACACTGTCCAGAAAATAGACACAGGCTATGCTTTGACAGTGGTAACGTTCATTCACTCTGACTGCTGTACTGTAAACATACAGAAAGCAGACATGTGTTCTGAGTTGGGACCCATGGGGCCCTGGCAAGTGATCAACCAATGAAACCACAACAAAGAGGCCCGGCCGGGGTGTGTGTGTATTTGTGTGTGAATGGGGGGTCACTTCACTGGGAGGGAGGCTTCTGTAACAGCAATTAATGTTACTAGTTTACAGACTCCTTATAGTACTTTACGGGAAGCATGTGGGTGTAATTCAGCTAAAAGTTCAGACTCAGTTGTGGAAAGCTGCTGGACAATGACTCCTGAGTGACCCCACAGAGACTTTGTTAAAAAAAAATATTTAGTATCCTCTCCATTCACACTGACACACCGGGGTTTTGTAGTGACAATACGGCTATGTTCACACTGCAGGTAAAATTGGCCCCGATTTGGTATTTTCCCCTCATATCTTTTCAGTGTGAACAGAAGCAAAATTGATTTTCCATACTTTCTCTCTTTATGGTCCTTAATCTGTTACATATCTTACATGTGGAAATTTTGACTTTGATGTGACTCCAGTGCAAAACTTTGAATATTTCTGCACTGGCAAACAGTACTACAGCTGTAATGGAGGTTTCCAACAGTGGATACAGCACAGATACATCATATCCGTACCGTATCCGTCAACCAAAACAAACCGCAGTCAGCCGCAACGAGTCGCAACGACAAAGCAGAGAACGGTGTAGGCTCCTCGGAGATACCACCTGCAACCTCATATTTTAAATCCAAAGTGGTAAACAGACATAAAGTAAAGTATGGAAACACTTTGGGCTTCACACATTACCAGGATTTTTGGGTTGCTGGAAAAAATGTAATAAATAATGCCTGACAATGACCGATATATATGACTTAATCTCTGACTACATACAAGCTGAAAATCAAACATTTTTACTGTATTATTTTCCAAAGTAAAAGTCCCTAGAAGTGTATGATTCAACTTTTCCCTGTGATAGTTTTAAAAAAGTTAACAAAAATCGCAATAAATCATAACATCGAATTGCAATACTTGTAGAACTGAAAAATCACAATATATGTGGAATCGGCACCCAAGTATCGTGATGGTATTAAATCGGGAGATAGGTGAATCATCCCAACCCTATATTCCTATGGTCTAAGACAGTCCAAAAAAATATTAGTAAACATGAACAACTCTTCTTTCAAATCCAAAAACTAGAGTGTTAAAACTCAAACTTGTGATGTCATAGGATACAATGTGTGGAGCTGCTCCATAGACAGTGAATGGGGAGAGATGTTATAGATGACACTCAGAGCACCAAGGGGAATGATCTGAGTATATGGGAAAATTTTCTGTTTCACAGCTGACTACACTACAATAGAATAAAGCTCATTGGGGTACAAAAAAGAAAACAAATATTCTGTTGGTCCACAAAATCAGTCTCCCATTCATTGTCTATGGAGCAGCTCCAGACTTTATACCCGATGACATTACAATTTTGAGACTTACTTCTCTGGTTTCTGGCTTTGAGAGAGAGTAGCTCATTTTCACAAATATTGATTGAACTTTCCTGGGCCATGGAAATAACATATTAGAATTCTTAATTTCGGTGTTCCCCTTTAAATACATGTACCAGTTTCACTCTGAGCTCCACTGCAATGTATGCAATAAACCTCTCACTCAAGAATGCTAGGTGCTTGTTCTTTATATTAATATTGTTATTAGAGGGTCAGTTCAGACTGATGCAGGCCACAAAAACATAACGTGAAGAGTCTAAAAAAAAATCAGAGCAGTAAATCAAATCCGAGTGTAGAGTCACATAACCTCTGGGAGGAGAAAGAGCATGAGAAGGGAGCAGTGAAATATCAGATACCAAAGTCTTCGAGGAACCTGAAGATGATATCTTAGTTTCTAAATTTGTCTCAGTTTGACTGTGTGGATTAGTGTGTGTGTGTGTGTGTTGATGGTGTCAGGTGAAAACCTAAATGATGACTTTTAAGAAAAACATGCTTGTTTTAGCAGGATGACAGTGCACGTTTGGCCTCATCCAACAGAATTTTATGAGGCCAAGGAGTTGAAAAACTGTCTGAACTCATTAAAGAGCGTGTAAACTTGATGTTTTGCACTGCAAGTGTGCGTAATGCAACAGAAAAACATGAAGTTTTGTAACTTTGAGCTGCAAAATCTTCCTCCCCCACCATTAATGCACTCTTTTGGTGTGTTAACTCACCTGACTCGTGAAAAGAGAGCTTTTACTGGCCCAGCTCAGCAGGCAAACTCTGGGCTCTGATTCCAACCGGCGTGAAAGCGCCACATCTCAGACCCTCACTTAACTTGCCTCAAACAATGTGCTATTATAGAGTTTGCTCTGTATGGGTTATATTGCTAAAGCGCTGGCAGATTACAAAGTGCTCCGTCTCATTACTGTCCATATAAGCCCGCGGGCCTCGCCAGCACAAAGGAGTGATTGAGTGATAAGGGGAGAGAGATGGCCCGTAGCTGCCCATGAGAGCCCTCACCTTGGCTGCTCTAGCCCCGATGAGGGCAGAGGTGATGTCATCGTGGCTAGAGACACAGGGGTCGACCCCTCTGATAGGTGGGCACGCTGGGACAAAAGAGAGCAGCCGGGACACAAAGGCCCCATTTAATGAGAGTGAGACATGAGGCCAGAGCGGACTCCGTGGGTGGCACATGGTGTCATAGCTGCTGAAAAGACTGGTGAGCAATTAATCATCTGATTCAAGAACTGGGCAAAGGGCTTATTATGTAAGGTCAGTTTGGACGGCATCGTCGAGGCAAAGGGAGCCTTTCTGGGTTACACTTCTGATGTCCCAAAATTTCCTTGATCCCATAATATTGGATCCAGGGATGCTATATTTATCATGATGGTCAGGTCCAAAACAATTGTGCAACATAATATGACACACTTACCCCTCATTAGAGATGAAGGGTCCTTTGTGGCAGCCTGACAATCATTAAAACTTCTCCCCTGGCTTGGCTTGTTTACTCTGTGGTAATTACCAGGTGATTGTGTAGCCCGTGACCCACATTCAGTCAGGTCAGCCAAGACATGGGGGATAATTGACAATATTCAGAGAAGTGCACGTAGAGAAAGAGTGTTAGAGTGGATAGTCATTTGTTCCTGCCTCATTAGACTGTGTTAGAAGACAAGCTGGCTCACAGTATTCTTGCAGTGGAACAATACCCCGCTTTCCACTGTAAGACCAAAAACGTGGGCTCCGGTGTGTAAATGTGTTCGAGAGGGCGTACGGCAGCCTCGTTTATCCATTTATGCATTCATTTATTCACTCGCTGGTAATATGGAAAATAAATGAATAAACAGACTATGTAATGTATACGTCTTCAAGGTGAGCTCATTTGACACCTGAAGCATTTTTTGGACCGGCGTGGCTCTTCAGCTCCACCCATTTCACCTGTCCAAGTGAGTGCACCACTGCTCCTGGCAGCACTCCTACCATGACAGAAACAAGCAACTGTCTGCCTCCCTTAAACACACAAACACATGCACACAAAACCTATGCCCCATCTTGAATCCTTCTCCTAACACAATCTCACAGAACTTCGTGAAATAGTCATAAAATTTTATCTATTTGATCATGTACATAGACACGAATTTCCCTTTTTTGTCCGGACGTTCATCACGACTTTCATCAAAGTATTTTTCGTGCTTTTTCCTACAAATGTCCAGCAACACGTGACACATGCGTCAATTTCCGCTCCAGTCTTTTCAAAATAAAATAACTTAGTTAGGTTTAAGAAAAGATCGCAGTTTGGGTTAAAATAATACTGGAAGTGGCGTAACTTAAGTACGGAAGTTACTTGACAAAAACTACTTTGTTAGGTTTAGGAAAAGATCATGGTTTGGGTTAAAATAACTCTGGAAGTGCCGTTACTTAAACGCGGAAGTTACGTGACAAATAAATCAACGTTGGCCTCTATTAGCCACCGGTCTCCTGGATGAAAGTCCTGTGTTAACCATATATTACAGGTCCAGTGACAGTTTCTGTCTTCATCCCAGAAGTTAGCCCCCCACTGTTCATTGGCTGTAGCCTCACTTTAATAAATGTTGGTTTTGCAAATCTGCTTATGCAATTCAATGTGTTTATTATCTCCACAACGCAAAACTGGCCTGAACACAACCAATAAAAGCTACTGCTAGACCAACCTGTGAAAAACTAATAGGTGGCATGGCCCCAACATCACTACGGCTGCCAAACTAAATTGAATTTGGCAGTGCTCTCAAATTTCTGTCGCGTAAGGCACTGTGAGGTCTCGGCTCTCGGCCTCCACACAAGAAGGTAGACCTCGTGAGTAAAGTCAGGAGCAGATACAACTCTTTAGTTCCTAAAAACAAGAAGTAAACAACTTGAAGCCTAAAACACAAGACTCAAAAAGACTGAATGTGATAGTCACATGACATTGTTGACATTGTCTTGCTTGCAGGTGAGGGCATGTAGTAGTGGTGAGGATGAATGAGGCTGTGTAAAATGTTTGGGTGATCGCAGCCAAATGTAACACTTGTGTTTGGTTGCATCATGCACTTTGTGAACCAGCTGCTAAAAAAAGCGAACCCAGTGCTGTGTTTTAGTGCCAAAACCTAAAAGTAACTATATTTAATTTCCATTTAAAGTCAAATTCTGAGGGAGAAACATCCAAACTCTTATTTGTGTCTGCGATTATCCAGTGCTCCTCAGACACATGTTGGACCCTGTAAGACTATGCATTGGTGAGCAATAATAACCCATTTAGGTAGCTCATTAGAAAAGTGTTATTTGACATGTCTTGATTGGAGAGCATTGTTTCTATACTGGCGCCTGTGTCTACAGAAAACACCACTGTTATGGAGATAATATAACAGCCTTACATAAGACTACCTTTGTAAAGAATAAAGCATTTTATTGTACTGATGAGGAGTGCATTTAGCATTTTTTTCTTTTGTTTGGAAAGAACTACTTTCTGATAGTGGTATAAATAAAGCACATGATATATTTAGAATAGTTGAGGTTAATTAGCCAGCCCATGAATTAGTGGTTGGGTCCGGATCAAACCAACATGTCACAGATGCTTGTGAACCTCAGTGCCATGAGGTTACAATTGGATGTTTTGGGATATTTGTTGTTTACGATGTGTGTTCTACAGTTAGGGGTAATTGATTGCTGTGATGGTGTGTGTTGGAACATGTTGTATTTTTCCGTAAGGCCAGCGGCTGAGTGGGGGCTGGGCTGCTGCAGCAGATGAAAAGTTCTAGGACCGTCCAACCTTACCAGGAATTCCCAGAATTCCAGTTCCTAATTATGACATCCGCGGAGCAGAGGCCCAACAACATCCCCACCCCCACCCCCACCCCCACCCATCACCCCACACTTGCGTGAACACATGCACGCACGCACAAACACATGCACACATTCCAATTACCCCTCCGCAAGCATCATCACAGACAAGGGACGAAAAAAGTGACGAGGAAATGGATGAAGAGCCTCAGGGCAGAAAGAGGAAGATAAGAAAACAAAGAAGGAGGAAGAGGTGATCTGTGTGTCAGACAATAACTTTAAGTTCAATCACTGCTATTTCCCTTTCTGTCTCTGCAGGCATTTCAGAGGTATGGTGAGCATACCTCAGCTTGGCCCAGTTCCTGGAGGTCTTTGGGATCAAGTAACACGTCTTTTTAAAGGTAAGGAAATACACAAATACACAATCTCCTCATTTGAGGGTTTAATACGTTGTACACATTAGCTTAGCTTTTCTTTAATAAACTTACAGTTTGTACCTTACAAAATTGGAACTCGTGATAGTTGGAAACCTTTTCTGTATTCATCCGACATTGGGTGGATGTAACTGAAAGTTCAAAAATGTTTGTATACTTTAACTAGAATTAACAAACTATGAGGGGTGGAAGTAACAAAACTTAAGTGATAAAAATGGAAGTGATGAAAATGCATGCAAGTTGAAAAATGGAGCCATAAAAATGGATGTGAAATGAAAAATGCAGTGATAAATGATCAAATGATTTGATTCATTTAAAGCCGATTTGACTAAAACAGTCCTGATATGATGAAAACAGAGCCATGTTTCATCATTTTAGTAACTTCTGTCCTATAAAAAAAAAGAACACGCCCACTCAGCGTGAGTGGTTTTTGATTGGCATTTTGGGCGGAAGTAACAAAAATTGCGTTCTGTAAAGGATAATTGTCAATTGGGTGTTGAGAATGATGAATGCAAGACGGTGAAAATGATGAAACATGCTCTGTTTTCATCATATCATGACTGTTTTAGTCAAATAGGCTTTAAAGTAATCAAATCACTTGATCATTTATCACTGCATTTTTCACCCCCCTTTTTATCAATTCATTTTTGTTACTTCCACCCTATATGACAAACTACACTTTATTAACTGATCTAAATTGGGCTAAACTAGGCTAATCTCTGCTGTCAATATAGTGCACACTGCAAGCGGAATAATTAAAGTCATCCATACGTTTCTGTTACTTTAGTTAAACCTGCAATAACTTGTATTTTTAGCCACTTAGGGGCAGCAGAAACAAGCTATAAGCACAACACTGAGATAGTATCACCTTTTAACTTGATATGGAGGACTTGTTAGCAAGCACTTGTCTATTTGCACATCCAGATATGAAGAAACATTAGCTTTCATTTGGAGTCGTGTTTCTGGTCACCCTATAACGAGTGCAAGTCCAGTATTCACTCTCCTTTTAGCGCTGTTTTTGGCCTCTACCAACTCTTGAGGGGAATATCTGGCTCATTAGCTGCTAAATGCTCCACTATGTTCACCAGCTAGTCTGTCAGGCAGGCAGTCTATCAGTGTACATTCTGTTTTTAGAGCTTCTTTGCTAAAAACAGCTGCGTTAGGTGCCCAGGCAGCGAGAGAGAGGTATGAGTCGGGGCCAGAAGACCAAAACAATGAGCCTAAAGAGGCTATAGGTCTAATGCTCTCTAGAGATGAGAAGAGTCGCAGAGGCAGATGATAATTCTCTGTCGGTTCTGTCGACCCCTTTCACATTCAAGCAGTCATGTGATCCATTGTTAGCACTAGTGCAGTGCCCATTCGGAGTGCGAGCCCGTCCGGAACATACCGATTGCTTGGCCCCCAGAAGGACTGCTTGCACCCGCCAAGTATGAAGATGACTGGATGAACGGTTCTCGAGATTTACAAAGGACAGTTATACAATATACATACATACATACACAGACAGACAGAGATGCCTTCCTTTATAGTTATATGATTCTGCTACAGCGCCACCTATTGGCCAAATAGCACCAAATTTGCTATGGTTGCTCAGACATTATATCTATACACCAAATGTGGTCGCAATAGCACAAAGCGTTCAGGAGACATGACATTTTTTTATAATAGAAGACCTGCCCACAGCATTTAAGCTAACTCTGTGGACAGGTACAGTATAGCAACATTGTATGGACCATCAAAAATCCAAAATAATAACTTCTCCTGGCTTGATCCAGAAATGTTCTGTACCAAATTAGGTGACGATTGCTCAAAGTAGCAAAAAATCTGATTTCGACACAATTCAAATTGGTGGAAAATCAATCTAGACGCAAATGGAGGCTTATATGGATAGATTCGTCTGGACAAAATCCAGGAAAAAAAATAATTTTGCTTCTGAGAGTTAAGGTTCATAAGTTGCAGGCCAAAATGTAAAGTTCATTGTTTTAGTGCCACCATCCGGTCATATTGCACCACATTCAACACTGCACTCCCTCAGTTCCCCAGCAATACACCAGCCAAGTGTGAAGTCAATCGATTGAGCGGTTCTTGAGATATGCTAGGGACATACAGAAAGACAGACAGAGTTATTATAGTTAGATAAGGATATTGCTAATAGCGGCTTTAAAGTCCCAGTGAAACGAAAGTTAGATAGTCTTTAGCTTCGGTACTGTGAGTATTCCCCACTGAAACGGGATATTTGAGCAGTGAACAGTTACGATAGAGATTTAAATCAAATCCTTTGCACTTGATTGGACTGCTAAAAGGCCGGCGCGCTTAGAATGTAGTCACTAAAAGTTATAGATTGATTGTTGGATGGATGTCATGATATTGGTTGGTACTAGCTTATGTAAGCACACGTCATATTGAATGAAAAGATGATTGGATTTTGATATGCAAATACGAAGAAATCATTTTTTTTGCCTTTTTAGGTGCACAATATGACCAGGGATGTGACTGAAAAGGTTAAAAAGGCATTTTTCATTTAATCCTGACTTTAAGTGGGAAAAATATTCAAATTCCTTAAAGAACTTACTTTCTAAATATCAAGCCTTTTGCTCCCACATTTCCCATCCACATCAAGCGGTATAGGGCTGGTTAACTGGTTTGTCAGCCTGGCTTTATGTACAGCTCCTTTATTTCATGTGCCAGAAGTGCTTTGAGACACAAATTCTCTGGTGTGAGTCGTGGGAGGTACGAACTCTGCAAGGGTGTTTCTGTTTGCTCTGTACATTTTGTTCCTTGGGGAAATCTCACTGATTAAGTGCTACTATTTTGACAATATGTCAGCTCACAGGGAGTGAAGATGAATTTATGTGCTTGGCAGTTCTGTAAACAACATTGCTGACCAACATGTTCCCAACCTCATCCCGATGCTGACTGAAAAAAGAGAGTCAGAAGACTGCCTATTTTAGTGCTGCTGTCAGACTGTAAAACTGTAATGAATAGTTTTAATTAAAACCCATGAAGTGCCCTTTCTTTTTTTTCTTTTTTAATTTCTCTTCTAAATAAATCTCTGGTGTATGTGTCAGTGAGTGTGCATGAATTCTCTATAACATAAATATACCAATTCCTAAAATGCATATGCATGTTTCTTTATTTTTAGGATTGAGCCCCTAGCCAGACCACTCTGTGAGTCGCCGTGGGGATAGAAGGGCCCTTTATTAGAGATGGCACACAGGGGTCCTTCATAAGGCCCACATGGGCACTTTATAACATCTGACATAAGCATTTGAGAGTGTGGTTACCAATGCTTGCGGTTGATGCATGGCTGATGGAGACCAGTCTTATGGGGTTGGAAGGCTCACTCTTACTCACTTTCTCTCCCCTCCCCTCTCCACTACTCTTCGACCCGGAGAAAGAGAAAGGGAGAAAGAAACAGACGGGGTAAACATAGAAGCAGAAGAATGAGAAAGGGGAAAATCAAAATCTAGTGATGCTGGACCAAAAACACACAGAAGCAGTTGGATAAACACCATGAACTTCATATAAAAGCTCTGAGGGGGCTTTCGCAGAAAAAAAAGCTACTTATCACTGTTAGCCAATGCTATATTAGTCTGCACCAGAGGTGTTGGCTGACTTTATTAATGTGTTATAAAAGCAATTCCAAAAGCTACGGGTGTTTTCTGATCCTGTGCTCCTATTGGCATCTTTGTCCAGATAAAAACTGCATGTAGCTATCACCAAAATTATTCATATCTGCATTTCTGGTGTGACACCACTATGATTTGGTTCATCTCCTTCGCTAAAGTTAGGGGAAGATCAAGGATTGGGTTAAAACAAGGTGAAGTGTCTACAGAGTGAGCATAGCAGTGCTTTGAATGAGATGCAAACATCAGCGTGACAACATGCTCTCAATGACAAGATCAACATGCTGATGTTTAGCAGGTTTACCATGTTCATCATCTTAGTTTAGTGTATTAGCATACTAAAGAAATCAATTCAAGCTAAGAGTTAGCCTTCTGAAGCAAACCTCCAGAGGATCCTGAGAGGGGGGAATGAGATTCCCAACAGGACAGACCCAAGGTTTTTGACCCATGCTAACGGCCAGACGACGATTAATACAAGACGCATCAGTGGCAAAGAGTGCAAGAATCTGCACAGCCTCAGAATCCATCAGGCCAGAATGAAGTGTTAGGACAGGAAGAAGTAGGTGCAATGCACAGGATCACTTCCTGGTGAGACGCAGGAGGGGCACGACCAGGACTCACACCACAGTGCCCAGTGCCTCCACGTGCCCATACCCCCCGACCTCATGCAGTTCAACAGCAGATTAAATGGCCTCCAGCAAACAACAAGAGTGAGTGGCAGCAGTTTGAAGAGGACGTGTGCGGAATCCTACAAACGAAAGCCAAGGGTAATGCTGACAGATGGCTTCAGTGACAACCGTCATTATCAGCTATGCGTCTGAGAGATTCGGCCTGGTTGAAACAAGCAACAAGAAAAATCTAAAACAAGAACTGCAGAGCCACAAAAATACAACAGTTGCAACAGGAGCTGAGATCTCTCAACAAGCAGTACAAGGTGGCCAGAGAAGAGGAAAACCAGCCACTAGCAGAGCTGCAAGGAAAAAGCTCATGACCCGAATGAAAAGAAAGGGCCAAGAAGCGGACATCATTCAATGCCAACCCCAACCTGAGTGACCCAGCAAGAGGGCAGGAGCTTGGTCACAACAAAGCCCTGATAAGCTCAGCACCCCCTATAAGTTCAAAATGAAGGAACCGAGCTGGAAAGAGGTACAGGAAGTCGTTAAGGTGGCAAAATAGAAAGCCACCAGGTGGCTTTGGATAAAGAGGGCAGGTCCATGGCTTGTTGCTGCTGGGATGCAAGCTGGGACTTGTTCAACCCCTACTGGGTCACCTGGGCGAGGGGGTTTGATGTTGAAAGACCCAAAACCCCCATGACCCCAGGAACATCCCTGATGATGCATCCCAGTGCAAGAGATGTATCTTGCAACCAATCTAGTAGATGTTAAGATAATTCTTTGAATAACTGAAAAGTCCAAGGATCATCCTCTGATGACCATGAATGTCCGTACAAAATTTTATGACAATCCATCATATATTTGTTGAGATACTTAATTCTGGACTAAAGTGGCGGACAGACTGACCAATGGACTGACATGTCCATCTCTAGAGAAAAAGCGTCTTGGTTAAGGTTAGAAACATATTATGATTTGGGTTAAAAAAAAAAAGACTATCTGGTTAAGTTTAGGGTCATGGTAAAAACAATGCTGAAAGCTGGTCTGTCACCCAACCATCCATTCAGACCTCTTCCCTAAGAGCTTTTGCGGTACTTTGACAACATCACGCTGCTTCCACCTTTCCTTCTGACAGACAACAGTCATAATTCGCACTGCCACTCGAGGTCCTTCTGAGAAAATCATAAACATAGCTCATTTATGGCGTTTGAACAAACAACCAGTGCTGCAGTTTTGTTTTGTCTCCAAATTTAGCCAATGTCGTCCAGGTCAGGAATGTTAGATAGCCTGCTACCAGTTTTCAGGCCATGCCTGAGTGTTTGTGTTTGTATCCGTATGTGTGAACATTCCTTGCATGGCCAAGCATCAGAGCTGAGTGCACAGAGGGGGGTCAGTGGAGTGCTTGTAGACCAACTCAGTGAACCCTGGAAGGCTGGTTCATCCTTCATCATTACCTTGTGCTGAAAGATCACAGTGAGAGAGAGGGAGCAGACTGCCTCCAGTCGTTTGTGCACACACAGAACACGCTTTTATCCAGCTCACAATCCCTGATCTATCCCTTAAACCCTTACTTATCCATTGCCTCTGGGCACATTTTATTGAGTCATGTAATAAATCTGTTCTCTGTGTGGTTGGTTGGATTTCAAGACAAAAAAATGTTATTTGTTACGTCTGAATGAGGATTTCTTAACCTTTTTGACAGATTTGAAGTCCCCAAATTCTCAATGTTGTAATGCTGTTTTCAGGAGCATTGAGGAAACTCTAAATAGATCACATAGACTTTATGATTTAATTAAAGCTCCTCAATTTGAATCTAAATAAATCAAACATTCACATACGCGTTTGAGAAATCTCCTGTGACCCTGTTTGCATATTAAGCAACCACAAATAGCATCTCGACCCCAAGGTTGAGAACTCTGGTGTAAACATTTGAAGCTCTGCTGCTCTTGAGCAACGAGTTGAAATAAACTGGACTCGTAAGTACTTGTTGCAATGTTGATGTCTTCCTCCAGTGTGAACCTCTTGTTTGGCTCTGAACTCTATCAAGGGAGACCACATGGCAGAGTGAGACATTTTTAAGGTCCAGGGAGACTCAGTGCAGCGAGGTGCAGCTTAGTTTTCATGACATTGTGATGGTGGGCGCCACTCATCTTCATGGTTGCGGATTCCAACCCCCAATCTGCTGATTACGCTGTCTTGGCCATCCTAGCGTGCGTAGTCATACCTGTGGGTTGGATGGGAGCTGCAGGCAGCTAGTGAATTGAAGTTGAGCGTTTATGGTGTGAGAAGCAGCCCCGGGGTCTAAACATGGTCTTAGTGGAGTCTGTCACGGTAGGTTTGGTGAGAGAGGCAGACAATGGCTCCTCCGATGCCTCTGTGGTTATAAGCTTCTGCGGTCGGAGCTGATCTAGGCCGCAGTATGACATGATTCGAGGTAGCTTAAACCTATATGTTAGTGGGCTAATGCTTCTGGTTTACAGCTAGCCAGCCTATATGTGTTGTGGGTTAAATTCAGCTGCTAACCCAAAGCCAGGCTTCTTTGTGAGACCTAAACTGGATGAAGTTGCTGTGTGGGCTCTTTGCGCCATTGGTTTGGGTTAGAGGGAGTTGGCCTGAGGAGCTGAGGATGTAGCAGACATGCACAGTGGTGGGAAGTATGTGGTAATTATTGTGTTCAGGACTGCCATCTGTCAACTCTCCCCTTTTAGATATTTACTGGACCCGCATTCCTTCTGCTGGGTTGGTGGATGCATGCACTTTGTACTGTGTGTGTGTGTGTGTGTCTGGTAAATGCATGCATGCAGTGTCAAAGTGGTGTGTACACCAGATACTACGCCTCAGGCTATCTTCCATCATAATACCTTATTGTCTAATTCTTCTTCTCTCCCTCTCTCTCTCTCTCTCCCTTTCTTATTTTCTCATGGTTTATATCTCCTCTACAGATTCAGTTTGTCTTTTCGAGTTATTTACATTTTTCACAGACTCAGTTATTCCTTGAATATACAAATATAACTCGGTCTGTTTATGTGTGTGTATGTTAGATTCCAAACATTCTCCTTGTAATGATGTGCAAAGAATTAGTTGCATTAGTTGTGCCTGTTTGCGGACAGAGGAGGGGGGGGGGGATTCTTTTCATTAGAAAAACAAAAATGCTTTTTGCATTTTTTGGTTTGTATAGTTAGCCACAGTCTTTCCAAGAAAAACAAATAAGAAAATCTTGTTTGTCTTCACAGTTAGTTTTAAATTTACCTGTTATGGTGAGAGCTGGATTCACCTCCACAATTTGAGCAGAAGTCTTGGCTTTGCTAATGGAAATCTGTAGAGAGCTTATACATGGGCATGTGAGTTTTCTGTTTGTGCCCTATAGCTGGTAGAAATCGATTCAAAGTTTGTGTTTGAACTGATTTTTAATATCTCTGTCTGGTATGGGCACTTGACTTTACTAAATAGAAACAAGCTGACCAGGATTGTTAAGACAGCAGTGAAGATAGTAGGCCACCGGCAAAAGCCATTAGATGACCTCTAATGCACAGCTGTACACAGGAAAGCCCTGTCAATCATCAACGACAAAACACAACCCCTCCACTCTGAGCTTGAGTTGCTCCCCTCAGGGCAACACTGTAAAATAACCCTGGCAAAGAAAAAGATCAACCAGGGTTGTTTTATCCCAAATGCAATTAATGTGTTCAACAAACTACAGTAATATAACTATATTAAATGTGAGAGTGTAGGCTGTATATCATGGGTATGAATACAATGATGTTTTTATCTTGCGGACATGTTTTGTGTTTATATTTTCCAAAGCCAATTTTCCGGCCACAGCTGGACAATAAAGTTTATTCTATTCTAGTTCACTCTGCAGAGAGTGATGAATTATTGAATACAGATGAATAATGACTTGTTTTTTTACTTTCTCTTTGTCACTTTGTGGCTCTCTCTGTCTGAAAAAGAAAGAATGGTCCTGGTTTCATTAGGGAGCGGCATTAGTGGCATTTTCTTATTTGGAAGATTTATTTTAATCCATTTAGAGAACAAAGCTATCATTCAACCAAGAACTCGAGAAGCCTGTAAAACTGTTATGGTGCGGAATAATGCACAAAAGATATAAGGGACAACAAACAAAGCAGACCTGACAGGCTGAAGCAATGATGCAAGACAAACTTATCTCTCTGGATGGCCTGCCTCTCTAGAGACTGGAGATACATGTTCATGCATAGCTACTTTGGTCTGAGATGGTTTCTTATAGCTCCACTCAGGTCTGCCTACCATGCCCTCGCAGGCTGAGACATGCAGTGATGTCAGAGGAACAACTTGTGTCTGAGAGCTGCTCTTGGCAACAGGCCAGACAGGTCCGTCAGTAAACACGGCACGGGTCCCCTGTAGCGTGTTCAATGTTTGAAGTATATACAGCAGGCGAGGCCCGAGCAGTGGTCTTGGCTGTCATGGTGGGACCCTTGAAGGAGTCTGTGTTGTTATAGGAAGGGTCCCAAGCCACGGCATTAGCTCTTATTCCCCACAGCCACTCATGACAAACCAGCAGGCTTCAGATGTGGCTTTTCCACACACACAAGAGCAGAGTGGTTCAGACTAATATTTTATAGACCTGTAAAAACAGCACCATAAACAGAGGCTTCACTGAGTAACACATGGGGGTCTTGTCCTGTAAACCAACAACTCAAAGAGGCAATGATTTTTGTGTGTGCGTATGCAGCCGTTAAAATTCTGTCATCGTGATGCTAAGTGTTTAACCCCCCATCTGTAAAATGAGGTGTGTGATTCTATGTATGTGGACTCAGAAGTTTATAAGACCTGGCAGTAGTTGTTGCAGGTCCATAGCGTTCAGCGTGGAAGTAGTCTCCTTAGCACCGTGTCAGCGACGACTTTACTGACATCTCAGCGCCGATAACTTCCCTTGAAGGTCTGGGTTTCTCATGGCAATAAACTTTATTTGCTGGCTGCGTCTCCTCCTGGCCCCATTTTCAAAATCACACTTTCCTAAATCACAAATTCCAGTGAAATATAATTCTCTGAAATACTATATAGTGGAGTATTCCCAGAATATGTTGTTCCTAGAAAACTGAGTGCTAAATCTCAGGAATCCATCTAAAACCAAAATGTGGGCCAAATGGTTTCCACGAAAGCCAAATTTGGAAACAGATTGACACCAATGCTCTCTGGACTATCAATAGAGAGTATTATATTGGGTGATGGAATGGTGAGAAGCACATGTTGCTCATGATTCAGAGTGCTGAGATGATTGATCCCGAATGAGCGAGCATTCTCCCTCTGCAACCTTAATGGACTAGGTGGTGGGCACTGAGGCCGACATTGTTTTTTGTTTTGTGGCACACAACGCCAAGCATGAGTGCCACCACACATGAATGGAGATAAATGCAGTGAGTGCCTGAGGTTTCCAACGTGGCTGTGTTATATGAGTAAATGATTAATTCACATAGTTGGACCCTGTCTCCTGTCCGCAACAGCATACTCCAAGGCCACACAGCTGGTACCAATTTGCATGCCCCCGCCACATTGTGATCCAACTGCATGTGTAGGAATCATGGCTTATCGCGGCAGTAATTCACTCCTTCCTCTCATGCTGAGGCTATTCTTGGCCCTTCTGCCTCTTTATTTTTAGTCACGGCTGCTTCTCTGGGTCATTGAAGTGGTCTTGATTTGATGCGTCAGCTCAAAGCAATGGACCCTGGGTACTTAACTGTCATGAATCACCCTTGGGATGCATGCTTCAGCGCAGTCACAACCTCTCTGACCGACACAAAAACTGCTTTGTGTTGCTTTGTTCCTCTTAAAAGCTGCAGATGTTACCACTCACCTGGACGAGGTGGAAACAAGGATGCATCTGTGTTTTTTTAGCTCTGTGTTTTTTTTAGCTCGTTCGTGAGACTGTTCAGGTTTGTACATTTACATGTCAGAGTACGTGCGTGCATGTTTGACTCTGCCCCTCAGGTCATCAGGTTTAAATGGTATCTTGTATAAAAGAATCTGGGCCCTATTAAAGCTTTGGCAAATTAAATCAAATAAAAATAGCCTGGACCGTCTTTGGTGAATCTTCATTTGAGTGTGTTTTCTTTAAAGACATCAAAGTGGTAACTCATAAGACATGTGCTGTAATTCCAGGCCGCGACAGATACTGAGGTGACTTCGCAGGAGTACGGATGGCCCCCGTGCTCCTCATTTGATGACCTCATTCACCACTAGGCAGGGAATGAACTCGTCTCCCCATCCTCTGTGTCTTGGCTCATCCCGGGTTCCTGGGTGGACTGAGAGCCACAGGGAACATGGAGTGCATCCCAGATTAACATAATGGAGTTAATTGATCAACTAAAGTTCAGTCAGGGGACAGTCACACTCCTTTTCTGTTTGCTACTCACTGAGGTCCAAGATTACCTCACTCCATTCATTGCTTCATACCTGAATCTGAGCTCTCAGGTCACATCAGATAGTACTGACAGCTCCCTTTCTCTCTTTCTGTTGCTTTTTCTTTGTTTAGTTCTCTTATTACTGTTGGGGTCAATGGAAACCAACGGCAGATGGACAGTTAGCTTCAGGTCTTGGAATTAATGTAGATTCAACATTTCTAAAGATATTAAAGGAATAGTTTGGTATTTTAAGAAATTGGCTTGTTTACTCTCTAACTGAGAGTTAAATGAATTAGAAGATCGATACCACTGTCTGATACTAAAGCCAGGAGATGGTTAGCTTGGTTTAGAGGTAAAGTGCTTGCTTGACACAAGGCCTATGGTACTTACCACTGTGGAAAGTTTCTTCAGGAAAACCTTTTAGGATAAACTTCAGTCGTTGATTACAATTACAAGCTGCACATGGGTTAGATGAGTCAGATGTTGACGTGCTCAGCAAAACCATTCCTAAGCGCAGCGTGCTGGTAGTTAAAGACCCCCAATGAGCAGTCCACCCCACCTGAGGTTCCAGGAACGTTGGGCATGAACATCATTTGTGGTTGTTACAATGAGCTTTTTAACCAAAATGGCCCTGATTTGTTTGCCCTTCCAGCAGTACAGGATGCTCCCGAGCCATGGCAGCGAGCTCTGCAGTTGTGTTACCAGGCTGAAATCCAGTCCCCTAGTTCAAAGGCAGGCCTTGCTAAGATTTGTGGTAGAAGACCGGTTCACATACCAGGTGGCACCATCAAAGTGG
This sequence comes from Sebastiscus albofasciatus, assembly GCA_916701655.1. Taxonomy (NCBI): domain Eukaryota; kingdom Metazoa; phylum Chordata; class Actinopteri; order Perciformes; family Sebastidae; genus Sebastiscus; species Sebastiscus albofasciatus. Next base: position 25,391 of record CAKAOI010043294.1, on the reverse strand, counting down.
TAGCTGCCACTTGTTCCGCTCAGTTTGGGTCCACTGGTGCAGTCCTATTAGGGCTGTTGACCAATGACAGTTACCTACCTGAAGGGTTGTCAGTGTCTCCTAACCTTGTTTGTGTTGCTCTGCACACAGCCTACATACCGATTTTTAATGTTGGTGTTTCTGCAGTCATGCTTCATTCCTGCTGCTCACTCAGGCTCTTAACAAATACACTAACAGTCAGGATGAGTCATTGTAATGGTTAACTCCCAAGCTTGGAACGTTAGCACAGTACAGGAGCAGATTAGAGCCCTTGATTTATCTGTTCTCCCAGAGGCAGTGCAGAGACAGGTTAGACCACTGCTTTTGAAACATGAGTCAGTGTTGTCTGCTTTTGAGGGTGACTTTTGGCTGTACCAACCTTATCTCACATGACATTCCCCTACTCATATCTGTAAGGCTAAGGTATCATTGCATTTCTCCTTCCAACTATGATGTGGTTAAAGTCCACACACACCAGCTGCAAGACACCCAGGTTATTAGGGCGAGTAGTATCCAATACGCCTTCCCCATTGTCCTGGTTAGGAATAAAGACAACAGTCTCCTCCTGTGTGCGGATTACCGGCAGTTTAACCGCAAGACCAAGAAGGATGCCCCTCCTCTCCCTAGAAAAGAGGAGTCCTTGGCTCAAGGTCAAGCTGTAGAAGCCCCTTCTACAAAAAAGTTCAGCACCTGGGCCACTTTGTCTCAGAGGAAGGCGTTTCCACTGACCCAAGTAAGATCTCTACAGTTGCCAACTGGCCTCACTCCACTGACATCTCTGAACTCAGATACTTCTTAGGCTTCGCCATTTATTACAGCCGCTTTGTGGATGGGGTTTTAAAACTGGCTGCACCACTGCATTGTCTGGCGGTTGAACACTGGAGTAAAGACTCGTAAAGGCCGCGGTACGATGCTGGGGTAGGCCTGGTTGGAGAGCTGCGAGAGGAGCTTCCAAGAGCTAAAGGCTGGGCTAGTAAGTACACCCATCTTGGCGTTTGCTAAGTTCTCCCTCCCCTTCATCCTTGAGGTTGATGCCAGTCACAGCGGCTTGGGCGCAGTCCCGTCTCAGGAGCAATATGGCAAAGTGAGGCCAGTCATCTATGCCAGTCGAAGCCTACACCCTGCAGAGAAGAACTACAGCTCCATGAAATTAGAGCTCCTCGGCATGAAGTGGGCAAGACTGAAAAGTTCAGAGAGCATTTGTGGGGCCATAAATGTGTGGTTTGGACTGACTAGAACCATTTAAGCCACTTAGATACTTTATGTTGGGTTGCTGAACTGTCTGTGTTTCATTACAGCTTCCGGTACCATCCAGGCCACACCAGCAAGGACGCAGATGCTTTGTCAAAGCAACCAATTGCAGGAGCCTCTCAAAATATGGACCAAACCCTACCAGGAACAGCCTTACCTGTAACCCTACAGCTAGCCACCAGTACATGTTCACAAGCTTGAACATGTACAATCTGCTGTAATTTTTCTACCCTCTCGCACCTCTGCTGGCCTGCAGGCACTTCAGCAAGCTGATCCGGTTATTGGTACCTTCCTTCACTATTGGCGTAAGCAGAGGATGCAAAACCAGGCTGAAAGAGAAGGGCTGGGCTGGTGCATGGGTTGATGTGACAGTAGGTTTGTGTTGTTCAGGTAGAGGGCTTCTTGTATTGCCGGCTCTTCCGTCCAGACGGAGTGGAAGAAGTCCATCAACATCTTCTACCAGAGAGAAATCAAAACCATGAGTTTGCCAGGGATCCAGTGGACACTCCAGGATGTGACTGCATTTTGCCAATAAAAAGTCTGGCACATAAGCCCCCACGAGATTGCCACTTGTCGTTTTTAAACTTTGGTTTTGTACAGATCACACAAAGAAGATGTAAAGTGTTAATTAGAGAGCTTTAGAGGTGCTGATAGGTGGATTTTGTTAACTTCAAACAGAGCAAGTCTAGCTGTTTTCAGCCTTTGTGCTACTGCTAGGCTTAGCTAGCCTTCGAACAACATCAAGGCCATCCCACCAACACGTCTCATCTTCACGTGCAAAAATAGAATATGAGAAATTATAGTTTAACGAAGAGGCAGCATACAGTTGGGAGCTATTTACACACCATTATGCTTGGTTGAGTGTTGTGATCACATCATCAGTCACATCAGGAACAACAATGCCCCTGCCCAGTAGGGTAAGTCAATATATTGTTTTGTTTTAAACTAAGTTAACATTTAGATATGACTCCCTATAGCTTTCATTAAATTATTTGTTTACCACGCACCAGGATATTGCTTGCACATCGTGGGCTTGATCCGTACAGTGGATCTCATAAATTGATAATAATTAATATTCAACCATCTTTGTTTGCTAACATGGTAAGCTAGCTAACGTTATTAGCGTCTTAACCTGGAGCAAACAAAGGAGTTTTTGTTGATATTTGATGGATTCAGCTGTGAGGGAGGTCTTCCACACTGTTCAATCCATATCTGACATCACTCCTCAGAAAATCTAAAAATATGACACTCTCCTCTAAACTTTGAGGATATCTGCTGCCGGACTTGCAGTTTCTATACACACCACTGAAAGCTTGTCAGGCCTCCTGCACCTAGTTATGGTTGCAAACGTAGGATTGGACAGTGGCCATTCACAAGATCACACACCTTCCAATTCAAACAAGAGCATATGCTACAGTTTAAATTTTCCCAGTGTAAATGTCTGCAATATTGCCCCATCATCACTTTCATCAGGTGATATGTCTTTACAGATTATTGGGACTGAAGAGAAGCCTATAGTCTCTGTCCAGCACTGCTGCAGCTCTGAAGAGATAAAAGAAAAAATGAAATACAGATTGAGGATAGAGAGGAAGAGTAATAAGGGGAATGAATGGCAAAGCAAAGCAAAAATAACAACCAATTCTCATACAGCAGCAAATTAGTTTTGACTGAGGGAGAGAAGGGGAGATACATGGGTTGAGAAATGAGAGGAAGCATGAGGGATGAACTGAGGTAATGTCTAACGCCCTCCTGCTTAGTAGCTTATGTGGATCTGTGTTCCCTCATTAAAATATCTCCACAGGATGAACCTCGTCCTCAGCTTGGGGAGCAACTACAATCTCTTTAAAGTCTCGATGTCAGCTTCAAATTAGATTAATAATGGGTGTGCATGCACGCACGGGTGTGTGTTTTTGCAGCTGTATACGTGAGTGAAAATGTGTCTGTATAAGAGAGAGTGAGAGACAGAGAATGGGAAAGCAAAGAGAGAGAGAGAGGGTTACTCAAGGTAGCTCCTGTTGTGACAGATAAGCTGTTCCACCAGCTATTCAGGGAGTTACTTCTAGGATGAAATTGGAGCAATATTGAATTTGGAACGTCTGTGCAGCTGAATTGCTGACAAGACACTTGAAAGCATTTTATGATATCAGTGTAATTGATCATTGTGTGAATGTAGAACAACAACGGCTAATACATTTTTATAACTAATGAATTTCAAAATAATATCCTTCTTATTAACTTAGTGATGCTTCACAGAAAAAAATCAATTTTGGCTGGTGTTTATCCTCGTTCAACATGAAACTTTTACTTTTTGCATTAGTACAAGCTATTCCAGTCCAATGGACAGTTTGACCTCAGTTTGTCTCACTGTCCAAAAAGGAGCGCTGGTGCAGCTCTAAAGCATTCAAACCAAAGTCCATTCAAAAACAACTTTTAAACATTTACAATTTCAGACTTGACATACATTTGTGGTGGGATAACTGTATTATGGACTTATTAACAGAAGATTTTTAGTGAGTTTTTCATATTATCTGCAATCATCTCTGCAGGTATAAATGGTATTACTGTAAGTCATCAATAAATGGGTTACTCCACCACAATTGTCAGGTTCTCTTAAAAAAAGTATGAATAAATGGATTTGGTTCAGATGCTCTGCCGCCTTTTTACAGAAGGAAATGATGTAACTAGTAGAGGGATCTTAATTATAGTGTCACAGTTGATAATACAGAAAACAGGAACTGGGCCCAAATGCAGACAGTAGAGGAGGCAGCAGAATGATTACAGTGATTTTTAAAGGAAAGGCTTACAGAGTCCAAATCAGGGGTGCAAATACACAGTATTTGTACTGGGGCCTGTGGGTTGGGGATGCCCATAGAGAGAGCGGGCTCTTGCGAGTGCTTCCGTTGACCACTTTTGAAAAAGCCTGTGTTCAAAGAAGAACTCACACTAACTTAAAAACATTGCCATTTGCTATATATGCCCTTGGAAAGTCCCATCTCCATCATTATTTTAGCAATCTATAACAAAATTATGCTTATTCTACATAAACTATAAAAACATTTTTTGTCATATACAGATATGCAATGATGATTGCTGGGTAACATGTATGTCAATGTTGTCCAATGTCAAGTCTCTATTAGATCATGTGACGAGTGTAGGCGCAGTTTAAAGGGACTGTTTGTAAGAATCAGAAATGCTTGTTAACAGCGACACCTGTGGCTGTTAAGTCAACGAAAGTCAGCGCCAGGCTCGCGCATGCTCGCTCTAAATAGACATGAACGAGCATCGCTCAAAACAGTCGACATATGTCAGCTAAAACCACAATATCACTCTATATTTCACCTGCTTGGCAGTAATGTTAGCTGACCAGACGAAGGTCTCTCCATGAATCACTGCTGATTCTAGTGTTGGCTTTTCCTGCCTCAGCCTCCCGACCGCGGCCGGAGGAAACAGGGGAGACACCGGCACCCGGTCGGAGACGATAACGTTTCTCGCTGCGGATCCCCGTCACTTCACAAGTGACGGAAAACCTCTGTTGCTCTGGAGGAGCTGCAGCAGCTATTTCTGCACAAACGTCCACTGTACATTTGATAGATATTCTCAGAGCTACGAAGTCTTCTGCAGTGTGGAGTGTGCGCACATGCACGTGAGGTGAAGCGAGCTGAGTGAAGGCAGGCAGAGGAGCAGAGACTCCGGCCATGGAGACCAAAGCTACGGTCTCCCCCGCGTACTCCGACAGCAGCCAACACTGTTTAACAGACGGGCTTCACTAGATACAACTTTGCGGTTTTGGTGCTTCCGTGTAGTTTGTGTTGGAGTCTTGTCTGAACAGCGTAGCCACACGCGAGCGCGCATATGTGAACGCGCATGGGACACCCGGGTGATTTATACGTGTAAGAAGTTACAAACAGTCCCTTTAAACTTGAAGATTCTAGAGGGAATGTAATGCGTGCAACTTAGAGAGGCTTGCTTTGAAAGTAAATTCTTATAATATTATGATTATCATAAATTATTAATTCTGTGTTATTATAAAAAATATATAGATAATATTTAAATCCCTACATGCACTTTTGGCTACAAGGGGGTTCAGTGAACGCTACATTCTGCTCACAATCCCAAAATGCAATGTGCTACATTTTAGATGCGAAAATCACATTTGCGCAACTCTACAGCTGTCAGTGGTGATGCAAAATGATGATGATTAGTAAGTCAGAAATCACAATTTACAGCCTATTGACTAATGAGTAGTGAATGAGTGAACCAGGGAGAGATTTCAGACACAGACCAAGAAATAGTTTTAGCACGAAAGTCCCTGTAATACCACAACATGTTACATTTCTGTTTTTACATTTCTTTTTATGTACAAATGAAACAAACAAACAAACAAACAAGATGCAACATGTTAATTAGTGAGCTGAACGTCTGGTGGGCAATTGTTTATACATTGGACAGAGCCAGGCTTGCTGTTTGTCCCTGCTTTCAGTCTTTATGCTACGCTAAGCTAAGTGCCTCCTGGCTCCAGCTCCATATTAAGTGCTCAGATATGAGAGAGTTCTTCCTCGAGATAGGTCGGGGGGTTCAACTCGGCGGGTCAGAGACGGCTGCTCGGTGTCTCCTTGACGCTGGCTGGCCCTGACTGGGCGCATTTATTCCGTGGCGGTGCGCCATGACTGGCTCTAGGTCGGCTTAGAAAGGCCCAGGGTGAAGGTGGCTTTACAGCAACTCTCTGCTCCCGTCTCCTGTCTCCCGTCTCGGCAACCCACGCGACCCGTCTTAAAACACTTTTTTTGCTCATCACCATTCGTGCACAAGAGCACAAAGTTCTTCATAGATCTCGCCTCTTAATTTTGCTCTTATAGCGCACCAGATTGATGCATTTAACTTAGCTTCCTAATTTAGCTTCCCTATACCGTCCTCGCGCCGCCTATGCCCATAAACAATCTAAAACAGACAAATTAAAAGCTAATTTTGGTCCTAAATCATTACACCTGTGTGTGACTGGCTCGGACCTTTCGGGGCATTGTGTGTGTGTGTGTGTTTGAAGGGTTGCGTGCTGCCAACACTTCTTCCTACCTCTGGCCAAGGACAACACTGGCATGGTAGCAAAATGGCCATAGCGAGCGCCTGGCAGCGGCATCCGAGGAGAGAACGCCAAGCTGAGGCAGCAGGAATCAAGTCTATGCAAAAAAGGTCACACCCTCACCTCTGCCCTACAATCCACACTGCCACAACACGGCACTGACAAAAGAGCATCTCAGTTGAGTAGCCATTAACACACCAGCGCATCCATCAAGGTACCTCTACAGCAACTGGTGATATCTAATGACACTGAATTGCTGCTCATATCATAGTCCAATCTTTCAAGGAAAATAATGTGGTGATAGAAGCATCTGCTAAAGACAGCTACATGTAAATTAGGAGAAGCAGAGGTCCCAGACTGCTGGCTTTGGCCTCTCACTGAGCTCTGGCACCGATATCAAATCATATCGCAGACATTTAGCATTATTCAAATTGAGGCACTGAAATCTTTCCTGTATGTTATAATGACATTTGTACGTTTCTTCTGGCTGCACCGTGACTATTTAACTGTTTTCTAGGAAAAAGAAGCACTGATAGATATTATTTGTCAAGTCCAGTTTTTCCACCATTCATCACAGGGCTGGGGTAATTGTGGAGGTTACAGCCTATGGAACATTCCACGGAGGGAGGAATGATGGGGGTGGACAGATTCAGTATCTCTCCTGTGCTGGACAGAGCCTTTCGAACTGTCCCCCATTAAAGCATGTGTTCTGATGAGTGATTCAGTGTGTCTATATTGGGCAGGAACTCGAAACAGTGACATGAAAACGCAGTTGGCAGCAGCTTCACAAATCCCACATCAGGCCCAGGGAAACCATAATTACCACTTTCGTTTTTCAGCCTTGTTTATTTCGGAGGCTGGGGTTACAATTAAGACCATTTGCCTTGCAATTACTGTGTTAAAAATAATAAAACAATTTCGGCCTACCTAAAATACCTGCATTTTGTGTAATGATTCAGGGCGTGCAAATTGAAATTGCAATGTTTGGACATTGTCAGGGAGCTGCGCGAAGCTGCCAGAGTGATAGAACTATGTTTATCTGGATGTTTGTCTACTTCTGGATTGCTAGCACTTTGTCAGAATGCAGCCAAACCCTGGTCACAATTTCTGCCTGACCTTCACCGGATAATTTTAGCTGTGTGGATGTATAATGTCATGATTTACTGCAAGGATTAGTTTTTCAACAGCCACAACGTAACTGAGAAACGTCTCCCGAGGGCCAGTAAGTAAATTCCCCTGTCAGTATCTCCCCCTCCCCTCCGCCCACAAGCTCCCCACCACACCACTTACCCTAATTTTCCCAATAAAGTCACACAGCACAGCCGATCTCTGCCCTCAGGCCAGCCTCTAGCCAGGGGCGTACACAACGCTGTGAGGGGCAGCTTGTTTCAAAGAAATACTCACGGCCCCCTCACACACAACCAAACACACAAACACACACACTTCTTCACTGCAATATCCCCTGGATGTATAAAGAGAACTGGATACAGCGTTGTAGGCGGGCTCCCGTTCATTCCTATGAGAGTTGCTCAGTGGCAGATGGAGCCAAAATGGCTCGCCTGCCGAGTGATAAAGTACCCGGATCTTCCAACGATCTACCGCATCCGCACTAGGGTTTCCTTTAACCCTGCCTCCCAGCCCTCGCTCCAGCCGTGCTCTGGGTCTCATTCACATAGGAGGAAGGGAAATAACTCTGGACCTTTAGGACCTAATGATATAAATAAGGGCTATTCAAGCGTTCATTCTGGGAAGTTGATTTACTTAAAAAAAATAAATAATCCACTGATTTCCAGACATCTCTTTCCCTGTGAAAGTCTATGGGAAAAAGTATTTTTGGGCCCAATGGTATCGCGTGACGAACACAGAAGTTGTAGTACCGCAGTTTGGCCACTACAAAAAGCCTGGCCCTCTTCCTGGAGCTTACAATATCCCCCCTCCTCAACCTGGAGACCCCAGGAACAGGAATTGCAGGTCACATGACGCTGGCCCAAAAATACTATTTTCTCATACACAATCATTGCAATAAAAGAGAAGAAGAAAAATCTGCTTTGCAAATAATTTATGAAGAAGGAAATGCACTCAATATCTAAATGCCTTAAAGAAGCATTAATTATTATTTTTTCAACAATATGGGGCTGCACAACAAGAGCTGAGTACGACATTGACATATTTTCCACTTATGAAGTTGATGAATGTGTTAGCAAAAGGTTTCTTATTTACACATCCAGCAGACACAGAGCAACATCATTTGGAGTCATGATTCTGGCCACTTGACTAACACAAGCCTAATATTCACTCTCCTTTTAGCTTTGTCTTTGGTCTTAGCCATAGACTGTATATAAGAAGTGGATGTAGTCACCGTGACGTCACCCATTGGTTTATGGACTGCCGTTTTGAAGCCTCAAGTTCGGCATTTTGGCCATCTTAGTTTTTGCAACCAGAAGTGACACGAGGATGGCGTCAAGAACAACGGAACGCTGAATAAGACATTTTTTCAAAATGTTGCAATTAACTTTCATGAACTGAAAACACACTGTGAAAGGGTTAAAGTTGTAAGACGAAAACACGGACAACGCTGTGGTAGCGGCCTGTCAATCACAAGGTAGCCACGCCCTAAAGCATACCTTGCTTTATGGTCTATTTGACTCTAAATGGGACCATGCTGTATTGAAGAAGACTTGAAACTAGCGATAGAGACCATAAACTCATGTTTACAATATTTACTGAGGTAATAAATGTAGTGAGAAGTAGGTTCATTTTCTCAAAGACTTCTATACAATCAGACTTCTTTTTGCAACCAGAGGAGTCGCCCCCCTGCTGGCTGTTAGAAAGAATGAAAGTTTAAAGCACTTCTGCATTGGCTTCACTTCTCAGACCCGGAGGTAACCCGCTGCTCTGTAGTCTCTCCTGAGGGAAATATTTGTCTCTTAAGCTGCTAAATGCTCCACTATGTTCAACTCAGCTGGTTATTATCTTTGTCTGTCAGCCGTTTGGCGCTGGGCAGATACTGTACAGTGTTATTAGAGCATTTTCACAGAAATAAATCTGCCTGCTTCTGAGACAGAAAACATGAGTTGATGAGTGTTGAGACTGACTCAAAAAAGTAAAGTTGTGGGCCATTAAACCAAAACAACAAGCTAAAAGACACTAAAAACTGCAGATTCACTACAAGCCAACTATAACTGCTGAGTAAATTATGATAAATGGCACTATGTTCATTTGTGCACAAAGATGTTTATCATGTTATTCATACAAATCTTTGGAACTTTACTTTATTTCCATGCTTTCCTACAGTCGCAGCACTTTTATCTCCCAACTACCCCTTAATATTACACTCACGCATCTAACCAAACTATCATTCAACCTTTCCCCCACATTCCTTCCCTACGGCCCTCTGTTATCTGTTTAAGGCCTAAATCCGTCCACTCTTGTAACACTTGTAAGACGTTTGGCACTGACGAGCACCCCAGGCGTGTGTTCGACAGAGCGGCCCGGATATGGATGTACGCGTTTCATGTTTTTGATCCAGTTGTTGTGGAATCTTCAGACTGTGACACATGTGCTGTTAAGATGAGAACTTGCGAGCCCATAAAAGTTGTGCGTCATATCCCACGCAATGCAGGCCGTATAGGCACGAGGTCTGGATGTGCCGTGCGGGGGAGAGCTCGCGGTGCACGGAAAGCTCATGTCTCACACCAAGCTCTGTGCTGCAGGCCCACATGCACTAATTAGACCTGATATACAGCCCGATGTGCGCTGATTGAAAGCAGGCTCATCTAACTCGGGACAGGGTCCTGTTGCACTGCTGTGGAACGCCGGAGGGTGTCATTTTGTTTCCAGGCGCTTGTCTAAGGTCAGTTTCACAGTCTCCTAGACAAATTTCTTTGGTAGTGATTTAGAGAGGGTAAACTGATGCGGATCTACGGGTATTATGCACCAACTTATTGACGGCGTAAAAGGATGTGGCGGTTTGTGCTCTCGCAGGGCTCTGCAGCTCACAACCAGCTGTCCATGTGGCGACAGCTTCAGCTTCACACAGAAATGAGCGGCATGCACCAGGCAGCACAGACCGCGGCACCATGCCAATCATGCCAGGCACTCCCTCGGTGCCTCTTGCAGCATGCACCATGTGTTGGACGTGCTAGGCTATAGTGTCTTGCTCGAGGAATGATAACAGAGAAACACTATAAGCCTTGAACTCTGTGTCTCTCTGTCTTGTGTGGATTCGGCATACAGTTTTTTTATCTAACCCGAGCGATGAACAGTCTGATATACCTGCCTTTTTTTCCAGGCTTCACTCTTCACTATCCTCTCTGCCACTCTCTCTCATAAAATGTATCAGCGGGGAGGTATTGAGATGGTAGGACAATTACCCAGAAAGCTGTTTTCACTGGAACTGCAATCAAACATCTGGAAGACTCAGCCATCCACAATCAGGCTTTTTGCCAAAGCTTTACTATTTTCTGTTGAGACAGTTTTTTGTAGGCATTCATTGCTGTCGAGCAGATTCTCTGTTTATAGGCGTGGACTCCAGTAGAAATGTTATGTAAGGTTGGATGCAAGGCTCTTTATTCACAGGACTATCCAACGGATCTGCTTGGAGAACGCTCTCCAGCAGTCTCACTTCAATTATATATATAAAAAAGAAAACGCTGGGACAGTGTTGGCAGCTCAGACCAAAAGCACGAAGATAACAGCCATCCTTGTGATTTTACAGCTGGCTTGCAATTACAGAGTAATTATAGATTAAGAAAACATGACTTGTGTCAATGAAATAATGGCAGCCCATTGACAAATACGCCTTCAGCAGCCCAACACCTGGTGAAAGACCAATTGTTAGGTTCAACAGCATGCCAGCTTGAAAAGAACACGGCGGGTACACTGGGTTCATTTTCCCAACGTTTGTCTTTGTAACGAACCAACATTTCTCTTTGGGATGAGGACGGAGCTTAAACAAATTGCGTTCCAATAACTTTTTCAATGAACCGGAGGTGATTTGACTTTCCTTCAACTCGCACACTATTAGTCAAAATATCACATTTCTATTTCTTCTGTGAGGACTGTAAGTACAATCACTGAGTGTCCAGCGGAGTAGTTGACTTGGCCGACGGTGGCCACAACTTAATAACAGGCTGTGGTTTTTAATTGCTAATCATGCACAATGCTGACACTGGCAAAACAGATTCCCAAGCATACGCGGGTAGTAAATCTGTGCGGTTACTATATATACAGGTGGGACAGCCAGTCACCCTGACAAATAGCACACAAGGAATGTGTTTGAAGAGTCCAAGCTGCGCTCAAACTGCATGTGATTATCATAAAGTGAGCATGTCTGTAAAGGGGGGACTTGTGGGTACCCATAGAACCCAATTTCATTCACATATCTTGAGGTCAGAGGTCAAAGGAACCCTTTGAAAAAAGCCATGCCAGTTTTTCCTCACCAAAATTTAGCGTAAATTTGGAGCGTTATTTAGCCTCCTTCGCGACAATCTAGTATGACGTGGTTTGTATCAATGGATTCCTTAGGATGTTTCATAAGATGCCAGTATCTTCACTCCAGCTACAACCTAAAAATCACTGTTGCGTTAATGCATTAAAGAAATTAGTGGCGTTAAAACAAATTTGTGTTAACACATTATTATTGCATTAACTTTGACAGCCCTAGTTTTTTACACTTTTTGTACAGATTAAATAAATGAGACATAATGTGTTAGCGAACTTTAGAGGCACTTTGTTACCTTTGGACAGAGCCATTTCAACTGTGCATTGCATTATGGGACAAGAGTGTCCAGTAGCACTGTCTAAATTTCGTGGTTTCAGCTGCATTTATCTTGTGATCTTTCATGCAGTCATATAGAAAAGCAGAATGCAACTGGGACACATCCCAGCCCGGTTCCAGCAGCCGCCATAAACGTCTCCACCACAAATTACATCTTCATCTCAATATCTCCGCACTTCAAAATGAAACGTTTTCTCTCTCTGTAGGATTTCATACAGGATGACATACGTACGAGCCAACTTAGAGACACAAGACTGGTGCCAGAATGTGCTGATTCAGCTATTCATCATCATACTGCGTTTGAAAAAGAGCAGGCTCTGTTACTGCGGGAGAGATGCATGATGGGGGGACGTCGGTTTTGTCCTGTGATTTATAACTACCAGTTGGAACTTCTCACAGCGGCACTGATTCACTTATACAAGTCATTTCAGTAGCGTCAGCTGAAGCCAACAGTAATGATGAGCTGCAGTATGCCAACCACATGGCGGACGCTGCCTCCTCAGACCTCAGACTGTCTGCACAGAGATACACCTTGCTGTGTGAGTGGTTGGGAATACAGGAGGGTGCCAAAAAAGCATTCATCTGTTTTCATCCTTTAACCAAACTGACCTTCTTTTTTCTTTCTGCACGTGCACATGTACACCCATGCCCCCCACGATGCGTACAGTATATGAATATGGACACGTGGCACGTTATGTCTTTACCCCACAGGTGATGATGTTTGTGTTGTTTTACTTACTTCGTTCTCTCTCTCCATCCAACTCTCTTCTTCCCGTCTCTCTCCTCCTCCTCCTCCATCCCTTTTCTGTCTCCCACTTAAAGCTGCTTCTCCTCTCTGTTGACAGCTTTGCTCGGCTGAAAAAAAAAAGAAGCAGAATTACTGAGTAAAAGGGAAAAAGAGAGCAAATAACAGCTCTTAGAATGTTTGGATTGTGAAACCAGAACATTAGTACAAACCATAATGGCTGGCCCAGAGAGCCCAGCGCCTCTCCAGAACTTCACTCTCACAGGCAATGATGTAACGCCAGCCATTTCATATGAAGCATTCGCTTGTTGCACTCCTCGGAGTCTATTTATACCTTCTTCGTCTACTCAAAATAAAGCAGCCTATGTTAGGCCGATGCCCTTTAAATAGCCTGTTTGTTTAAGCTGAAGGAATACAACTTTACGGTGGCGATAGCTTACTATAATTCTGGAAAATTGTTTAATGTGTGCAAAGTACAAAAAGATGTGTCACAAAAAAGGATGAGAAGAAGAACCTCATAATGTCCGAGGCCTGTTAGTGATGATGTCCTGCGCTCAGATGTCCATAAATGACTGAACTCATGGACATTAAATACAAGTGACTCACCCAACTGGCAGGTACAACCTGCTGCGCTGATACTTTTACTACTACAAAGCAATGTGTGTGTGTGTGTGTGGCACGTGTGTTTGTGGTGCCAACCAGGCCTCAGTGTATACTACGCAGCAGAATAAACAACTCTGTCTGTGTTCGCAGTCTGTAATTAAAGCCGTATAAAAGTGCACACGCATGCAGTAACAGCACACGTCATGGCCCTCGGCGGCTCTGTTTGCCTCAGCCCTCAGCATGGGCTTGACAACAGCTGACCCAAACCACCTATGGCTAACTTCTCCGCATAGACGTATATGAAACATAAAAACGTAGCATAAAAAAAAAGGCGTGGGCCGCGCGGCTGGCTTGGACGAAGCTGAATGTGCAGCATACACAGTAAATGCTGCGTAATGACATCCCACTGCTGCTCCTCACAAACCGCCCTTCTTCGTCAAAGCTGGGTTCACAGATTGGCTGCAGGGAGAGATTTGATTGTATTGGCTTATTCCAATCAGACCTCCCAATGGCTCTACCGCCACCAGCTCAGCCATAAAAATAACCTAGACATGAGAAAGGAACCGCATCATGCTGAACCTTGCCAACGTTTGGCTTAAAACGTAGACACACTCCAGTGGCCCATAATCTGTCGTGAGGTGAGCTCATAGGGGAGTCAGCCTCGAGACCTCCCAGCTCAAAACATGACAGCTACCTGCGCTGTAAAGGATTGATTCTGATGGCCATTCAAATGAATTCTAGGACCTACGCATCAAATTTTCCTCCAAAAAAACATGACATTTTGTTGGTATTTAAGGGTCAATCATTGCTCTGTGCTCTGCAAGCCTGCTATACATCCAGATCTATACACACTGAGCAGAATGTGTAACATAAACTGTTCACGCTGTGAGTTGTTTACACTATGTGTTACCACGAGTGGAAGAATGTAAATGCTGACATAAGGCTCGTATGTGTGTCAAATAGTGTGCATCTGTGCATGTAGGCACATGAACATGCCTGTGTGTTTGGTGTGTCTGTGTCTACATGCTCACTCTCCATTATAGTTTCTGACCAGATTTTGCCCTCTGGTGGTGCAACTTAGGCAACACTGTTTTTGCGTCACCCCCTCGACAATTGAAAAGCATCACTAACAGCTGCAGATGAACGATAAGTTTTCTCTGTTTAAAGCTGCAGTGGGTAGAAATGGAGCAAATATGATTAGAAAAAGTTAATTTTATAAAACGGTCATTATATCCTGACAGTAGTGCATGAGACAGGTAATCTGGAAAAAAAATCATGTTCCTCTGTGTCCTCTGGTGCTCCTAACGGCATCTGCAAGATTTCACAGACCGGAGGAAAACAACCAATCAGAGCAGAGCGGGAGCCTTGCCGTCTCTGAGCAGCTGTCAATCACTCGCAGACTCCAATCAAACAGTCAATCTAGGCATCGCTGATCAAATATGAATCAATATTCTGTTACTGTAATGCCTATTTCTCACCTCAAAGTTTTCAGAAACATCTTGTAGTGTACTGTTTAGCTGTAAAATGGGAAAGTTTGTGACTTGGCAGGCATGTTGAGATCAGTTGAGGAAATGCCAAGCACCGCCCACCAGCCGGAGCAAGCTTTCTCATTTGACGGAAGAAGAAGTCTAGTTTTCCCTCAGAAAAAACTTGAATTACGACATGCTGAAACATTATTATGGGATTTTTGCCCAATGATGCCAAAAACATTCTGCCTACTGCAGGTTTAAATTAAGAAATGTGCTCCAAATGAAAAAAAAAAAAAAAATGTGCGCCTTTTATAGCTTTAATTGGGGGATTTCGTATAAAAATTTTACAAAAAGCTGCAGGTAAGTAGCTTTGGATGAACATCTGCTGCAACCAAGCGTTAAATGGATGGTTGTTAAGAGAACTGAGTAAATGAATAGCTCTACACTTAGTTGTGTGTACTCATGCATATATGTACGTCCGCGTGTGTGCGTCAGTCACCAAACAGATCCCCTTTGGAGCCAGTGATGGTCCAGAAGTCCCACGCATTTCCCATGCTCACTCACACCAACCAGTGAGTTCCACCACGCTCTCTCCCTCTCTCGTTTTCACCCTGTCATGTCCTCTTCCCCTCTCCTTTTCATTCTCTCGCTCCCGTCGCCACCGCTGCCATCATCACCATCATCACCCCACTTTGTTTGCAGCTGATTTTCAGCCTGACCTCATCTCTGGAGGAGGATAATTACCAAATGGGGACACCATGTTTTAACAGTGATTTTGAGGTCAACGACACGCTCACGTTTTGCAGGTCTTTTATGCTCTCGGCTGTGGAACTTGCCAATGTTCCTGAACCCCCCTTCCTACCTCACCCCTTTTCTCTGACCCCCCATGCATACATCAGTCCATAGTGAGATTGCTTTAGGAGTAATCACTGTAATTCCTCACTGTCTGAAGAGTTGGCAGGGCACCCTCTGTGTGCTGCGTCTTGGAACATTGTGTCCATGCAGTGCTAGATGTTAAAGAGTGGTGATTGCGGAGAATGTGGCATGGTTTTGCAGAATGCCAGCCTATTAAGTTCAGCCATGCCAAAGCTATATTTGTGTTCCAAATGCTCTGCTGAATTGCAAAGTAGAATGTACTGTACATTTATTTTTTCACATGAAAACACAAGAACTGGCTTCACTTTGCGAAGAAAACTAATTTTAAAAACTACATCTTGCCCTCATAATCATTTTATTTGTGTGTGTGTGCAGTCTGGCGGCTGCTAAATGGCCACATGCGGGTTTCATTAGTGTGACCTGGTTAGGGGACGACATTGAGCAGGTGGTCAGCGGTAGATAGGGTAGAGAGATGGGGGACCCTGAGCGAGTAGGGCTAACAGGAGCTGCGCTGGTATTCCACTCACCTTGAGCATGTAAAACACTATCCTTGTGGAAGCAGCATGGGGCTTTGGGGGAAGGGGTTGAGCTTTTCTTCCCTGCCTGGACATGGATCACGTAACTGGGCCAGCATGGGACCGACTGCCTCAGCTGTGGAGGTAAAGCACAAGAACATTCAGATCAGTGGTCTCTCTTGGTGTTACGTCTGAATAAACCCCCCAAAAAAGACTGATTTTTCATCACTGAGAATCAACAAGGAGAAGTGACGAAAAATCAAGATGCCCCTCGTAGTTACCGTCCCATTTTAGTGCCGTTTTAATTAAATCAGACACGCGCACGAATCCACACCCATCATCACTACCCTATTCATTCCGCAGTAACACCCATCGCTGCCCCTAAGTGTCAGTTTGAAGGAGCAGCATTCAGGGAATGTAACTCATGTCGTACGTGCCTCGAGGTTGCCACAGAAATGAAGCACATAGGTGTAAAGAAATGCCAGTCAAGCCTCTCCGTGGCTCCTTCAGCCCGGCTCCTGGCAGAGCGCTGGCGAAGGCCCGGGGCCCAGGAATGCTGTGCCCATCTGTCAACACGGAGCTGCCTTCCCTGGCAGATGCCACAGAGAGGATTTTTGTAACCTGGCCCTGGGTGGATTTCATAACCTGGCCTGGCAGGATAGCAGAGAACGTCAGGGCTGCATGAAGACTATGTGCTAGCATAGGTGTGTGTATCCTATGAAGCTTTCTCTCAACAAAGGATGCTAAAAAAAGTTTACTTCAGTAGAATTTATTGAGCCATCATCTAACAAATATCTCCTCTGCTCATCTCTCTGTCCTACCCTCTCCTCCTTCACCTTCTCCTCCCCCTCTCGTATCTCTTCCCACCTCTCATGCTCCGCTCCCTTAACGCTGATACTTATAATGAATGGTGTTCTCTATGTGGGGCCTGAATGTGTGTGGTGGAGCCAAGGGAGCACCACCTGAGTGATGATTCTGTCTGCCCAAGTCTCTCTCTACCTCCCTCTCTCTCTCTCTCTCTCTCTCTCTCTCTCTCTCTCTCTCTCACACACACACACACACACACACACACACACACACACACACACACGCCTGACCTGCTGGGAACACAGGGTCTTGCTGTATCAGGCCTCTGTGGCAGGGGCAATTAGAAAGGTCCAGACGGAGCACAAGCTCTCTTCTCATACTGTCCCCATTAGAGAGGGAGAGACAGGCAGTGAGGAAAGACAGGAAGAGGATGCACATTAACACACTGTCTCTCGCTCTCACACACACACTCACGCACACAGTGGCCGCACAGTCACCTTAAGCAGCCCTGCGCTTGCTAGGGTGACTTGGTGGCTCAGCTCGGCGTTATAATTAGCCCTTTATAAAAAATAATATCCTCAGCTTTGTTTTAACCTGCTCAACAGACTTCTAAGTGAGGAAGAAGGACACGGGTCGTTGTACCTCATTCGACTGTTATCAGGCCATTAAATAGGCGCTATCAGTCGCTATAAGCACCATAGATGTGGGTCATTAGGGGCCTACTATGCCCACTATGTCGTAAAAGTGAAAGTGAACTTAAAAGCAACATGTTCTAACATGTTGTAAAACTGAATGAAATGTCACGTTTTCAACACAAACAAAAAGGTTTCTTTAGATTTAGCCAACAAAACTACACTTTCTTTAGGTTTAGACAACAAAAACTAAAAAAATTTTAGGTTTAGGCAACAAAACTACAACTTCACTTCTTGAGGTTTAGGCAAAAAACAGTTAGGTTTAGACAATAACACTACAACTTCTTTAGGTTTAGGCAATAAACCTACAACTTCTTTAGGTTTAGGCAATAAAACTACAACTTCTTTAGGTTAAGGCAACAAAACTACAACTTCACTTCTTAGGTTTTGACAAAAAAAACACTTAAGTTTAGCGAAAAACATCGTGTTTTGGGTTAAAATAACTATGAACACAAAGACAACTACACATTGCTGGTTTCACACAGGATGCAACCTCCAGACTCCTGGGTGAAAACCCTTTATTTGTGTCCCATCCATCGTCCCTGGCTCCAGCCCCTAATGGAGTTTGACACTGTCTATACAGCAGTACCTGACTTCCGCTTCTGCCCCTGTCATAATTACTACGGTCGCTAGAGGTCGCTGTTGTGTTCTTTTATAACTTCTTTCAGTGATCTACCATGTGAATGGATGATAAAACCTACTAGTTGGTGTAGTAGGCCCCTACTGACCCACATTAATGGGGCTTATAGCAACTGATAACACCTATTTAGCCTGATAACAGTCTAATCAGCTGGTCGTCAAGCCGTCATGTTGGTGTCCCTGAGCTCCCCTGTCAAATACTGAGAATAATGGGCTGGAGTTGTGTGAAGCAGCGTCCGCTCTCAGTGCCAAGACGAGGACACCATGATCGATGCTCTAACTCCTACAGAACTTGCCACACAATTAGAGGCGATGAAAATGGATTCAGAGTCGTTGAATGATGTGTTTATGTGTGAATGTCTGTGCCACCAGAGTTTTTGCACAGGAAGCACGATGCCAATGACTTGGTGGCGCCCATGGCAGCAATATATGTCTGTACGTCACAGCAAACAGTGTGTGTGTACTTGTGTGTGTGTGTGTGTGTCAGGATACAGGGCTCATCCTTGACCAGAGACGTGCACGGAGACCAGCGCTCTTTCCACGCCACCTTTGTCTCCACATGAATTATCCATCGGGCCAAGTGTGGTAATCAAGCTACCCGAGGCAAGCCTTATTACAATGTTGGTCATTTAGCCTATTAGCAATGCCCTTACCTCATTTCTTGGTCAACTCCAATTGCATGGAAAATAGAGCAGTCAGCATGTTAAATGGGCTCAGGGAAGGTTGGGCGAGTTAAGGGCCATAAAGCGACGGCAGCTGATACAGCACATGCAGGCTCGCGGGGAGACGCTGTAAACCTCAGGGCACATAGTCGGTCCTGGGTCACGGGACAACTCTGGTATGGTGAGCTCATGATCATGAAAACTAATATTTAAAGAGGGAACGAGTAAGGACACGGAGCTATACTGTATATTTACAAATAGGCTGAGCATTAGGGAAAATTACATAGTTCCTAATGCACCAGACGAGTATAATTTGGAGTTGGAAAACTTCAAATGAGCAGATCAGATAAACACTTTTAGGAAACAATGAGTAGGTCGCTCTCACCTGCTGTGAAAGCAGGGGTAGCGTTGCAGGAATTTTCCATTGCCATCAGGAGTTGTAAATGGGAAAAACGTGTTTTCTGCAATCTGAACATTATGTAATGATGTGATAAAATATTCAGTGACGGTTCTTTTATTCAAAAAGACAAGATGAGTTTGAGGTATTACTGTGGGAGAGTTAGTAAACTACTGTGTGTTGCTGCCCTGTTCTGGCCACTTAGTGTACTACAACCTAACAACCAAAGCCATATGTGCAGTAGATCACACTGCACTTGATGAGAAAAGTAAAGTGGTGACTATACTGGTGAAGATCACAAAAATACCAACGGGACTAAAGAGATATTTTTCTCAGAGGAGCAACCATTTCTAGCTACACTTCTACAGTGCAACGGTCTAAAATGTACAACAGTATACAAATATAGTGAAATGTAATGGCAACCTGTTGAGCTGCACTTTGCGCATGCTGTGCAAGCTAAAATACAAAATTATATATACAATATCATTTTGACAATGGATTAGTTGCATGACGTCTTCTTTGGCTCCCGAGGGAGTTTTCTAAAGTCTGAGGAAATAACCCAGGTGATGTCATCGGGGTAATCTCGGGTTGGTCTCGAGGCTTCAGTGGGTGCTTCTCCTTTAAATGGATGGACGGCATTTATATAGCCCTTTTCTACCTTAACGGACAAAGCAATTTACAATTCACACACACTCAGTGTCTCGCTCAAGGGCACTTCGACATGCAGACAGGAGGAGCCGCCAAACTTGTGCGGCTTAAAGGAACAGTTCGGGGGATCTATTTGCAGAAATGGAATATAATATTCATAACTATGATTTCATTAGTGTTTAATGAGCCTTCATTTCTACATAGGGAGCGGGCCCTCTTCACAGAGTCTGCCATGTTTCTACAGTAGCCCAGAACAGACAAACCAAACGCTGGCTGTAGAGAGAGCCTTGTCTGACACGCTTGTGAAACTTCATAATGTGAGCCTCAGAGTGCAAAACCGCAGTACCGCCAGCTGCTGTCTGACTTCTGTTGCTCCTGAAGTAGTGTTATTATGGTCAGAATGGTCTCTGAGCGAGGTAAACAGTGTTATGGTTTTGCACTTTTGCCTCACATTACCACAGTCTTAGAAAGGGAGGAGTGAGCGGAGGGGTGCTCAGTTGGTTGCAATCTGCAACCAGACCACCAGATGACACCAAATCCTACACACTGCACCTTTTATGGCTTGAGGCTTCTTTTGAGGAAATCTTTTATCAGACAGACAAAACCTCAGGTGTCTATTAATATGTGTCTGATTCAGCATCCATTTATTATCTAGTTCATGTAACCTCATACTATGATTCGTATGATGTCTTAAAGTTATTCCTCATATTTTGTGTTTTCCTACGAATATCCAGCATGTGACACACGTGTGAATTTCCGCTCCAGTCTTTTCAAAATAAACTTCCATCGTCACAGGAAACCACTTAGATAGGTTTAGGAAAACGATCATGGTTTGGGTTAAAATGACTCAGGAGGTGGCATAACTTAAGTACGGAAGTTACGTGACAAATAAATCAAAATTGACTTTCACACAGGGTACAAACAGCGGTCTCCAGGGCAAAAGTCTGGTGTTTTTTTGACCCACCCATCCACCCTGACCTCAACCCTATGCGCGTTTGTTGCTCTTTACACTTCCTGGTTCACAATTACGTGGATTATATACAAATTGATTTTGTGGGATATATACAAATTACAGTGCATTACTTTTCGTAGGTATAGCTACGAACCATGTATGAGAACAGTCTTTTCTAGTTCAAGGACGGGGATAGTGAAGGCAGGGAAAGTCTGATAAAACATGCTACTGAGTTGAGTTATAGGAAATGTAGCATGCAGTGGTTTTGAAGCTTAACTCATACAAAGTACTAAAATTCAGGACATCTCAGCCACTGCTGCTTGGACTTTAAGTACAAAACCAAATCAACAAGAGTACCCCTTTAAAATTCTGGTTTCATATCCAGTTTGCATATGTCAACAGGGCACAACCTGTCCCTTAAAATCCATTCATCAGCTCGTGAGCTACAATACAGCAGTATCCTGCTACCGACATCAAACATCAGCTGTAGACAAAACTAAAGCAGCCGCGGAGTAAAAACCATCCTCTTCTGTCCCCAGTGGGACTCTAACATCACCTTGAACTCAACAGAAGACTGTGTGAAGCCTTGCCAAGCCTATGAACATGACCTGGGTTAGTGCATGTCAGGCGGGAGGAGGCAGAGGATGGAGCGTAGATGAAGGGTATGCTGCTCCCTCCATCACAGACAAGACAAACGATGCACGGACAGATGGCACTTGACATCGTTGCCATATTCCGTTAGTTTCCAGTTACAACAACCTGACTCCGGATCAGCAGATGCTTATGTCATGCAATAAATGATACTGACCACAGAAGGATTTTGCCACAACAGGCTCTCCGATCACTCTTATAATAAAAAAAACCCACATTGTCATCATAAACAGCAAATGGACAGTGGATTGAGCCAAAGTTTGGGTGTGTTCTTGCAATGGCCACATGGTGGTGGTGTGACTCAGAAGGGAAGGGTGGAGAGGACTCAAAGGTTTAACTCATCTATCAGTCACATCTAAATCAGAGTCAGATCATGATATCTCCACCCCAGTTACTAATATTATATGAAACATCCAGGGTGCGGCTGAGATGGAGACATGGCGTGAGAATGAAGTTGCCAAGGCCTGACCTTGGACTGAAAGCAAACTGGACAGTATCAACCATTAACTTATACGTAAGGGAATAAGGAGGCGTACTGGGAAATATAATATATAATGAACTCTTGAAAGAAAGATGGAACAACAGGTGGTGATATGAAATTACAACGTATCAGGCTGCAGGTCAGAGCTGTCTGATGTTATCATGAAATCAGCTAAAGGTGGTTTATGTTTAATTTGAAGGTATTTATGTTATGTTATGTAAGTTAACTTGTAATTTGTATTATTGTTAAGATCAGGCTGAAGCTGCTTGAATGTCAGTGATGGTGACATGTGGTGGTCTCCATTTTTACTGAAAAAATAAAATAGGAAAGATCTTTTTTATTGTTTAATACTGTGCAGGAAAAAAAACTGACTGATATTCTCAGAATTATGTAGGTTTTTTTGTCGTTTACTACATTCTCCATAGAAATGTATCTATCTCACATCAGACAATTCACTCAAGAAGAGGTAAATCCCACTATTTAATTCATTTAATTTCAAAATGTCATTATTTTTGGATAGGATATTCATATTATCTACTTTTGTAATGATTGCTAAATTTCAGCATAGTTTCTATTTGGACTGTCTGGAGTCTTGTATTGGTCCACAAGTTTTCATTAACTACTGTATATGTGAAATTAATGGATTTTTGTTGAATTGTTGGATGCTCCTTCTAATTTTCTCCTTTTGTTTGTGTTATAAGTTGGTGTTGTACATTGGTAATACTGTATGATTTTATGTTTGATTCAGTGTAACAATGTAACAGTGTTGTGTTAAGATTGTTGTATTCTTCTTTTTGTGTCCTGAAACTATGTAAAAAAAGTTCCCATATGTCTGAAAATGTTAATGTCTTGAAAATATTACAAATCTGTATCGGAAAATTGTCTTTTAAAACTTTCTACAGTAGCCTTTAATGTGATAAATGTAGATGATTGCCTCATCAGAAGGCAGCAGACAGACTCTTGATATATCCAATAGAACAGAGCACATCGCTGCTGTTGGAGTTTAGAGTTTTTACAGATTTCAACATCACAGATCTTGTAACTCTGTATGAACCGGGGTGTGTTGTAAGATCCTCAGACAGGCCCTTCTGGCTGTCCCCGGCTCCAGATTAAAGGCATCGGGAGTGGGCTTTTTGACTTTAGAAGCGTCCGTCTGGTCAGGAGATTTCACTGTGTACCCTCATTTAAATTGAAAAAAAACTCACTTTGTCTTTCTTCATTTGTGAAGTAAAAAAAGGTTTATTTGATTTAACTTTATTCTTAAGATTTATACATTATTTTATTGGCATATGTACGAATATATAATTGTATTTGTATGTCTGTGTCTGTACTGTATATTTGGTGTTGACATGTGCATAGATGCAGTTAAATACTGAAAACACATGTGTGTTTATATATAGACGTGCACACGTATATAATGTGTATGTGTTGTATATATACCATATATGTATTGATGTGTTTATTTATGTGTGTATCCATCATTGCATAGTTACAGGCTTCTTTTCTAATGATTTTAATGTCTTGTTGTTATTTAAAGTTGGATTATCAGCCATGTGTTACTATTTGTAGGTTGTTTGTTTTTTCATTTAAGCTTCTCAACACCGTATCAGGGGTTGAAAGTAACTACATGTACTCATGTGGGGAGTTTTTCCTTGCCACTGTCGCCAAGTGCTTGCTCATGGTGGGAATTGTTTGGTCTCTGTAAATAATATTATAAAGAGCACGGTCTAGACCTGCTCTATATGAAAAGTGCCCTGAGATAACTTCTGTTATGATTTGGCGCTACATACTGTAAATAAAATTGAATTGAATGTTTTTTTTACATTCCCTGAGACTTTCTACATTGACTCCTTTAAGGGAAATGATAGATTTTTCCCTCACCTTTGACAGATAAAGTTAGTTACTTTACAATTTAAGATTACACTAGGGCTGCAACTAAGTGTTATTTTCATTATTGATTAATCTGTCAATTCTTTTCATGATTAATCAATTTGTTGTTTGGTCTATAAAATGTCAGATGTCAACTAATTGATTAATTGTTGCAGTTCTAGATTGCATAATAAAAAAGAATAGTATACCTCATAAAATAGGAAGTAAAACCATTTAAAGAAGCCAATTGTTCATTATGTAGTAACAATGGCCAGTTGAAGGATCTAAAATATTAACACACAGCTTATATACAGTAATAAATGCATCTATAGTTCAATACAAGGCCATTCTTCAGAATCAGAATGACAACTTAAACATTATACAAAGTTTTGAAAAGCAAAGGGTTAATGTGCTCTTGTGGAGAAAGTGTAAAAATGTTTTCTATATCATTCTTAACCAGATTATTATATCCTAATGAGCCTGTTGCATCCCAATTAGTCTGATCACTAAACAGTTAATGGATCTAAATCACCAAAAGGCCTCAGGGACAGAGAGAGAGAGCGAGAGAGACAGAGAGACAGAGAGAGAGAGAGAGAGAGAGAGAGAGAGAGACAGAGACAGAGAGAGAGAGAGACAGAGACAGAGAGAGAGAGAGAAAGAGAGGGAGTGAGAGAGACACAGAGAGAGACAGAGACAGACAGAGAGAGAGACAGAGAGAGGGACAGAGAGGGAGTGAGAGAGAGACACACAGAGAGACAGAGACAGAGACAGAGAGAGAGAGAGAGAGAGAGAGAGAGAGGGAGAGTACCCAGAGTTTTTAGGCAAGAGACAAAAATCTTAATTTGGGTCACACGCACATGCACATGCACACTCGCGCACATACGCGGAGAGGCTCCTCGCTCCTCGCCTCAAAATACCCTCACTGTTCGTGCAGCGGAAGTTTTTAAGCAACCTTATCTGCAGCTTTATCTGAGTTGGAGATGTGCTGCAGAGAGACAGGTCAAAGGGGAGCGCTGGGCTGCTGCAGGACTGGAGCATTAGAGGGATATGAAACACATGCCAGACGACCTGTCATCTTCAATTTGCACTTGACTGAATGGTTTACTGTCCAGGTAGAGCTGTTTAATGTGGTGCATGATCAATGATGTTCATCCCACACGATTAATCGTTTGCATTTTTAATTTCTTTGTTGTAACTAATGCCAGAAAACAGAGAAACTTTACGCGCAAAAGCCAGTGGAGATCAATCATGAAAACATTT